>JAJONZ010022462.1:0-12507 GCA_029582445.1 Solanum paucissectum
AGGTTTGTAGAGGGGTTCTCGTCTATTTCGTCTCCTTTGACCAAGTTGACTCAGAAGACAGTGAAATTTCAATGGTCTGAAGCTTGTGAGAAAAGCTTCCAGGAATTGAAAAAGAGGTTGACTACTGCCCCAGTCTTAACCTTGCCAGAAGGTACTCAAGGTTTTGTGGTGTATTGTGATGCATCTAGAGTTGGTCTGGGTTGTGTCTTAATGCAGAATGGAAAAGTTATAGCTTATGCCTCCAGACAGTTGAAAGTTCATGAGAAGAATTATCCAACCCATGATCTAGAGTTGGCTGCTGTAGTTTTTGCTTTGAAGATATGGCGCCATTATTTATATGATGTTCATGTGGATGTGTTCACCGATCACAAGAGCCTTCAATATGTGTTCACATCAGAAAGAGCTCAATCTCAGACAGAGAAGGTGGTTAGAGTTACTCAAGGACTACGACATGAGTATTCTTTACCACTCAGGTAAGGCTAATGTTGTTGCTGATTCCTTAAGCAGGTTGTCTATGAGTAGCACCACCCATTTTGAAGAAGGAAAGAGAGAGTTAGCAAAAGATGTGCACAGACTGGCACGCCTAGGAGTCCGACTTATGGACTCCACAGAAGGAGGAATAGTGATGACTAATGGGGCTTAATCATCACTAGTGTTAGAAGTTAAGGAAAAACAAGACCAAGATCCCATTTTACTTGAGTTGAAGGCAAACGTTCAAAAGCAAAGAGTATTAGCTTTTGAACAAGGAGGAGATGGGGGTATTGAGACATCAAGGTAGACTGTGTGTACCTATGGTGGATGGACTCCAAGAGAGGATCATGGAGGAAGCTCATAGCTGCAGATATTCCATTCATCTGGGTTCCACAAAGATGTATCGTGATTTGAGAGAAGTTTATTAGTGGAATGGCATAAAGAAGGACATTACTGAATTTGTCGCTAAGTGTCCAAATTGCCAACAAGTTAAAGTAGAGCACCGAAGGCCCGGTGGTTTGGCACAGAATATAGAATTTCCGGAATGGAAGTGGGAGATGATTAATATGGATTTCATCACAGGCTTGCCAAGGTCTCGCAGACAACATGATTCTATTTGGGTGATCGTCGACATAATGACAAAATCAGCCCATTTTCTGCCGGTAAAGACTACCCATTCAGTAGAAGATTATGCCAGGTTATATATTCAGGAAGTGGTAAGACTTCATGGAGTTCCAGTCTCCATTATTTCAGATAGAGGTGCACAATTTACTACACATTTCTGGAAATCTTTTCAGAAAGGTTTGGGTTCAAAAGTGAACTTAAGTACTACATTGAATCCTCAGACTGACAGACAAGCAGAGCGCACTATTCAGACATTAGAAGATATGTTGAGGGCTTATGTGATTGATTTCAAAGGGAATTGGGATGATCACCTACCTCTCATTGAGTTTGCTTACAACAACAATTATCAATCTAGCATCCAAATGGCCCCATATGAAACTCTTTATGGGAGAAGATGCAGATCTCCTATTGGATGGTTTGAAGTTGGTGAAGCGGGGTTAATAGGACCATATTTAGTTCACCAAGCTATGGAGAAGGTGAAGGTGATTCAAGAGCGGTTGAGAACGGCGAAGAGTCGTCAAAAGTCCTACACTGATGTTAGGAGAAGGCCATTAGAGTTCGAAGTAGATGATTGGGTATATTTAAAAGTTTCACCCATGAAGGGTGTTATGAGGTTTGGTAAGAAGGGGAAGCTTAGTCCCCGGTATATTGGACCTTATCGTATAGCCAAGAGAGATTGCAATGTAGTATATGAGTTGAAGCTACCACAGGAATTAGCAGCGGTCCATCTGGTGTTTCACATTTCCATGTTGAAGAAGTGCATGGGCGATCCTTCATTGATCATATCAACTGAAAATATTGAGATCAAGGATAGCTTATCTTATGAGGAGATTCCGGTTCAGATTCTAGATCGCCAAGTTCGCAAGTTGAGAACAAAGGAGGTTGCGTCAGTCAAAGTCCTTTGGAGGAACCAATTTGTTGAAGAAGCTACTTGGGAAGATGAAGAGGATATGAAGAAGAGATATCCACATCTCTTTGAATCCGGAGAAAATGCTGACCAAGGTATTAGTTCTCTTCTTAGTACTCTTTAAATTATGAGTGAGCATGTTGTTTGTGCATTTGCATGTTGGGTGTTGGAACTAGATGTTACCACCCTTAGCTTAGTGAGAATAATCTCATTCGAGAACAAATGATCCCAAGGGGGAGATATTGTAACATCTCGCAAATCGAAATAACTAGGAAGAAGCTTAAATTGGGAAATAGTCATTTTTGGAAAGAATTAAAAATCTGGAAATTTAGTTAAGTTAGCAAAAGTGAGTTTTTGGTCAAATTAAAACGACCATAAATCATATCTCAGAATGAGTTAGGTGTATTTACAGATATGGTTGGAAATCTCTTGGAATGATCTTTCCAACGCCACCATGTTTGGGCGATTCCGAGTTCGGATGAGTGAGTTATAACCCTTGGAACTTGGGCTATTGGAATAAGGAAAGTTCAATCCGGATTTTTAAGGGGTAGTTTGGTCTTTTCCTTACCCAACTTAACTAATTCATTTTTGGTAATAATTTTAGGGGCTAAACTGACTGGGTTCAGTTTACGCTTTTGAGAAATAGAGTTAGGGCTTTTGGAGAAAGAACGCAAGAGAAACGAGAAGAGGAAAAGCAAGATTCGCCAAGAACGATCGATTTTGGTTGTGGATTTGCCAAGGAATTGATCCTACAAGGTATGTGATTCTCTCATAGCGTTGGGTTCATTCACCCACGCGCCAAGCATGTTTACTTCAGTGAAATTCATCCTAGAAGAGTTGGAAAATTAATGTTCTTGATGAATATTCTTGAATTCGAATGCTTGTAACGAATTAGGACGAATTGAGAAGTTTTATGAAATCCTTACATTGAGTTTAGGGTTGCTTTGAGTTAGTTTCTTGAATATACATGCTAGACATTCGTATTTAAAATGAATTTGAGGAAAATAATCGAATTTAGGTGGATTGAGGCTGAAAAAAGAAGAAGGAAAAAGTAGGACAGCTTACATGAAACAAGTCAGCGTCGCGGACTTGTTCCCCCTGTGAACAAAAATCTGCTCCGCATCGCGGAGAGGACGCGAACTCCACTGTCTCAAAATTTAATTTTGCGAGTATTTATTTAGGAGCATCTCCGCATCGCGGACTTTTTCCAAGACGGTGATTTCGTAACTTTTTTCAAGTTTAGCTATTCAAAATCATTCCTAAACATCAAGAGACCTTTCCTATCACAAATCATAACTCTTGAATCCATAGTTCAATTCAAGGAAAGTTAACAGTCAATTCAAATGAAGTTATGAGTCAAGTCAAGTGAAGTTATCAAAGTTTTCAAGGGTCTTTTACAAATGTTTAAACTTTGTTTTAAGACTTAAGTTTCAAGTTAAGAAAAGAGTAAAGAGTTGAGTTCATTTCTCAAAAAGATATTAGGGAACTAAGTATTCCCAAAGGGTTTATAAATATTTTCACATTTGAGCAAGGAAAGGGAACATCGATTCCAAGAGAGCTTTTAAGTTAAGTTTTGAGTAATTATCTCAAACCAAAGAAAAAAGTTATTTTAAAAACATATGAGCTAAGTATATTTTGGGAGTAGTATTGAGCACCGATATGGGGATGCGAGTTCATATTAACTCAAGTCTCCATAAATCATGTAGCCATCATGGGTAGTAAAGGATCATACTTTTTAGATGACTCCTTAAGATGCTTTTAGCATAGACTAGTGGATCCACTTAGTTAAGCATTCTATATGACGGCAAAGTATAGGACAGTTCTGGTAGCGTGGGCAAGACGTTGTATCACCACTTAGGCTCATAGTGGTGGTTGTCGGTTAGAGAATCTCCCATAGAAACTATATTACCTTATTACATGAGTAAAGTTGGGTTTGTTATTGCATTTCTTTAACGAACTAAGTTGCTTCTACTATTTTACAAAGCTTTTCATATATTGCATGTATTTCATTGCTTTATTTTGAATGATCTATTCATGAGTTGAGAAGAGCCAAGGTAAGTATTTCTTTCAGATTCCTTTCAAGACTAAGTTGTGTTTAGCATTCCAACTCGCATACTCGTACATTCAATGTACTGATGCTAGTTGTCCTGCATCGTCTTATGATGCTGACGCAGGTAATCAGGATCAACATCCAGTGCCTCGTTGATCCAACTTGAGCATTCAGAGTCTGTTGGTGAGCCTCCTTGCATTCCGGAGGACTCTTTTATTCGCTTTCTAGTTTAGTTCATTAGGATGTTGTGGGGTTTGTCCCAACATCCATCTCAGTTGTTTTAGAGGCTTCATAGACACTTAGTAGTTCAGTAGTCTCTACATTATTCATTCAGATGTTGTTTAAAGACTGAGTTGCCATTTTGGCTAAACTATGATTTCTTAAGTTATGCATGGGTTGTATTTTCTTATATTTAAGTCTTCCGTTGAGTTAAGTAAGTCAGACCAAGGGTTCGCTTGGGGCCAACAATGGTCTTCGAGTGCCAGTCCCACCCAAGGTGTAGGCTCGGGGCGTGACATAGCCACAAAACTAAAAAACATGATTGTCGGACCTTACATATGGGAAAATGTAGGCACGAGTATGCGTTAGTACAAAGCAATATACCAGGTATGATAGCTATGCATAAAAAATTTAAATCATACTAAAAAGGGACATTTCAATTCATGACATTCAATTGACCAAGCTAAAACATAATATAAGAGAGTTAGAAAACATAAGTCATAAAACCTAGTCAATGTAAGGTAACATCCTTAAAACCTTTGTAGACATGTGAGATACTTCTTGAAGTAACATTAGTTCATTATTAATGTGGGGGATTAGTCTTAACCTACATAAAGACCATGTGAGCTATAACATGATCTCCCGGTGTCTCCCACACCGAAAAGGGTTGTCCTACTTGCCAAGGAAAGGACCATAAATCTGAGCTAAAGTGGATCCACTAGCTAATGTATATCTAGACAATCATAATATGGGGAACATAGGTAAGGGATAAGGAGTGCTTCTAGGAACTCGGCCTCTACAAACGGGAGAGATTCTATCTCAATATCTTCTCGGTGCTAAGCATAAATCCCATGGAATAGTCATTTCTTCTTATTCTTATTATCCATTGAAAGGCTCGTCATCTTGCAAATCCAAGCTAAGTCATCATCTTTGGAAAGGTATCTTTGAATAACCAATCCAAGTTAGGTTCATTGGGATATATCTTAATCTTTGATTCCATTAGGTGAGAAAACCTTTCAACCTTAGAACCCTTATTATGTGAGAAAACCTTTCACATCTTGCTTTTATGTGTTTATGAGAAACATCCTTTCAACAACACATCATCATCATTATCATTGATATTTTACTCTCAAAGCATCCTTAAAACATTTGCATAAATTTCATAAGAACATGCACAATTCCATAATTTACCTTTCAAGGTTCAAAACCCACTTTCAATCATCAATATTTAGAAATCATGGGTTAGATATGGATTTAATCATAAAAAAATGTAAAGCTAGCAATACATGCTTAATTTCATAAAACACTTCCTTTATAATAAAAATCTCACATCATATGATCATAACTTGAAAACATGGGGATTACATGGGTTCATGGGGAAATCATCATAAAATCATAGTACTTCACCAATTCATGCATAAGAGATCATAATTCAATCATTTAAATCAATAATGGAAGAACCCATGGCAAATGAAGAAAACCCAAACTCAATTGGGGAATTCTAATTTTGAAAATAGAGGAATTTGGGAACTCCATGAATAGAAGGGATCCATGGATGAAAACTATCATACCATGAACCCAATTGCTAGTCTTGAATGGAGGAATTGAGACTTAACTTGGAACCCTAGGTTCAATCCTTTTTCTTCAAGATTTCTAGAGAGAGAATTATGGGAGAGTTCTTCTTTTTTGTGAGTTTGAAGAAAATGAAGTGAATGGGCTAATTTGGGGATTGAAATCACTTATATATGGGTCTTAGTGAAGGGTAAAATGACGTAGTATAGAAATAAAATAGTTAGGAAAAGACCCAACTACCCCTGAACTTAACTTCCAGACCATGTCCTACGGCCACCAATCGACGGACCGTGGACAGACCGATAGTCCGTCCTGCACGGCCATCGTTGGTGGTCAGAAAGTGGATTCTTGGCAAGTAAACAACGGGCCCCAACCACGAACCGTGGTCTGACCTACGGTCCATTGGTCAAGCCTTGGTATTGAGCCTTCAAACCTTCCTTAGGCAGGGCCACCCATGGACCACACTTACGGTCTGTGGTCCCCTCCATGGGCCGTGGGTGGTCCTAGTGGTTGCCACCTGCAAGTTTTTCTAAAATATGCTTCATTTCTATTTTTTTGGATCCGGGGTGTTACAATATCTCCCCCTTGGGATCATTCGTCCTCGAATGAGATTCAAGGTAGTACGAAAAGAGTAGGAGAGAAACTAACAACCTAACCTACAAATACAACTTTATCATAATTCATATAACCAAGGAGGAACTATAGACTCCAAGCTAGGACATTATCAAAACATCATAAGAGGGGTGAAAGTAAATCTAACAGCCCATCATGCTTGCAATGCACATATCTGAGGAGGAAACATCAACTCCAAACTAAACCCCAGGGAGGAAACATCAACTCCAAGATAACAACATACTCAAATGCATATATCCGAGGAGGAAACATCAACTCCAAGCTAAAGGCATGCTCATAACATCAAATCATGTAGTCTGCATGCAATTCATACTCATGTGCACATAAACATGTAGAAATCAATTAAATTGACTCATTTTCTCAAAACTTGAATTTTTCATAAATCATACATAGTAAGGAAATCATGGAAACACATAAGACACATAACTCAAAAATAAAGAACAAACCATGAGGAACTCATTATCTCAAGCTAGAGTAGGAGTAGAAGGAAAGAGATGAGGATATCGGAACATCATATCGGCCTTGGCCTCCCAAGTAGCACCGTCAACTAACTGATCCCCCAACAACACTTTTAAGAAAGCTATTTCTTTATTTCTCAATTTCTTGACTTGCCAGTCTAAGATCTCAACCGGAACTTCTTCATAAGAAAGATTCTCCTTAACTCCCAACCATTCTAGGGAAACTATGGATGTTGGATCACCAACACATTTCTTCAACATAGAGACTTGGAAAATTGGATGCACCGATGCCAACTCATTTGCAAATATAGCTCATAAGCAACCTTACCATCATATCTCAAAATTTAATATGGGCATACATATCGAGGACTAAGTTTCCCTTTCTTGCAAAACCTCATTACACCCTTCATAGGTGAGGTTTTCAAGTAAACCCAATCATGAATATCAAATTCAAGATCTCTTCTTCTCACATCGGCATATGAGTTTTGCCAACTTTGAGTCATTTTCAACCTTTCTCTAATAAGTCGAACTTTCTCTATGGCCTCATGTAGCAACTCAGGACCTATAGGGAAACTTTACTTACCCCAAACCATCCTATAGGACATCTAAAGCTCCTACCATACAATGCCTCAAATGGAGCCATATCAATACTTGAGTGATAGCTATTGTTATAAGAAAACTCAACCAATGGCAAATGGTCATCCCAATTACCCTTAAAATAGATGCCCTTAACATATCTTCCAATTTTTGGATAGTACGCTCCTCTTGGCTATCGGTTTGGGGATGAAAGGTCGTACTAAGTTTAATACGAGTACCAAGACCCTTTTGGAAAGATTTCCAAAACTGAAAAGTGAATTGGGTACCACGATGGGAAATAATGGACAAAGGCACTCCATGCAACTTTACCATTTCTCTCAAGTACAACTTGGCATACTCCTCCACCAAATAATAAACCTTGACGGGAAGAAAACGAGTAGATTTTGTCATCCGATCTACTATAACCCAAATCGAGTCATGTTGTCGCTGGGTGCGAGGCAAACCAACAATAAAGTCCATTTTCAAATCTTCCCTTCAAAGTAGGAATGATAATATCTTGGGACAAACCTTCTGGTTTCTGATGCTCAACTTTCACTTGTTGGCAATTTGGATACTTAACCACAAATCCCGCAATATCTTTTTTCATCCCATTCGACCAATACACATCCCGCAAATCACCATACATTTTGGTGGCTCCCGGATGAATGCAATACCGCAAACTATGGGCTTCTGAAAAGATCTTTTCCCTCAAGTCATCAATATTTGGAACACACAAACAACCTTGATATCTAAGTACCCCATCTCCCCCTTGGGAGAAATTCGTTGCCTCAAAGGATTTCTTAAGCACCGCTTCTTTCAATTCTACCAAAATTGGATCAAGACCTTGTTTGGCTTTCACATCCGCCACAAAAGATGATTCTGAACCATTATGTACCATAACACCACCCTTGGTGGAGTCCATTAACTAAACACCTAATCGGGCCAATCTATGAAAATCTCGAGCTAACTCTTTCTTTTCTTCTTCAAAATGAGCAACACTACACATAGTTAACCGACTAAGAGCATCCGCCACCACATTTGCCTTTTCGGGGTGATAGAGAACACTAATATCATAATCTTTCAATAGCTTAAGCCACCTTCTTTTGTGAAGGTTTAGATCTTTCTGATTAAACACATATTGCAAACTCTTGTGGTCGGTAAACACATCTACATGAACACCATACAAATAATGCCTCCAAATATTTAAGGCATAAACAACCACCGCTAGTTCAAGGTCATGGGTAGGATAATTCTTCTCATGAATCTTAAGTTGCCTTGAAGCATAGGCAATCACCTTACCATTTTTCATAAGTACACATCCAAGCCAAACTCTAAAGGCATCACAATACACCACAAAACCATTCGTACCTTCCGGTAAGGTCAACACCAGAGCGGAAGTAAGTCTATCTTTCAACTCTTGGAAACTTTTCTCACAAGCTTCCGACCACACAAACTTAGCCTTCTTTTGAGTCAAAGCCGTCAAAGGAGAAGCAATGGAAGAAAATCCCTCAACAAACCTTCTATAGTAATCGGCCAAACCCAAAAAGCTTTTTATTTCGAAAGGAGATAGAGGTCTAGGTGAACTCTTGACCACATCCGTCTTCTTTGGATCTACCTCAATACCCTTAATTGACGCAATATGACCAAGGAAAGCTACGGACTGTAACTAAAATTCACACTTGCAAATATTTGCAAAAAGTTGTTGGTCCTTACGAACTTGCAACACAATTATCAAATGGTCCACATGTTCATTCTCACTCCTTGAATAGATCAAAATATCATCGATAAACACAATCACGAACATGTCTAGGTATTGCCTAAACACTCTATTCATCAAGTCCATAAACATCGCCGGAGCATTAGTCAACCCAAATGACATTACTAGGAATTCATAATTGCCATACCGAGTTTGAAAGGTAGTCTCTAGAATATCATCCCCTCTCACCTCAATTGGTGATAACCCGAACAAAGATCAATTTTAGAGAAATAGCTAGCCCCTTGAAGTTTGTTAAACAAGTCATCAATTCTTGGAAGAGGATACTTGTTCTTAATGGTCACTTTATTCAGTTGACGATAATCAATGCACATTTGAAGGGACCCATCTTTCTTTCTAACAAACAACACGGGACACCTCATGGAGAGATACTCGGTCGGATGAAACCCTTATCCAACAAGTCCTTTAGTTGCTCGTTCAACTCTTTTATTTCCATCGGAGCCATTCTATAAGGAGGGATAGAGATAGGTTGTGTATTCTAGAGGAGGTCAATACCAAAATCTATTTCCCACTCGGGAGGATTATCGGGCAAATCATTGGGGAAAACTTCCGGGAATTCATTAACAACGGGAACCGACTCAAGAAAAGGGGTTTCAGATCTCCATCCCCCACCCTAACAATATGGTAAAAGCAACCTCTCGAGATCATTTTTCTAGCTTTAAAGTAAGACACAAATGGACCTCTAGGCATAGAATTTCTCTCACGTGATAAAATACACATGATAAAAACAACCTTAATGACGTACATGAAAATTTTTATTATGTGTGAGGCACGTCAAGTCATACTTATGTGAGGCATTGTTTGATTGACAAATGGACATGAATGAGACCCATTTTCCAAGTTGGCAAAAGAATATCTTAAGTCCCATCCACCATTTTTTTTGTTTTATGCCTCTTCCAATATATTTTGTTTTTCTATTTTTTTAAATATTTTTTTCTTCTTTAATATTACCTTGACCAAATCTTTTAAGAATTTGGTTAGCTGATCTAATTATTTTATGTTTTTTTTCATTTTTAGGGAGTGAATTTTGATTTAATATTTTTGTATCATTATATAAGTTTTGAGTTTATTATTTAAATATTTTTTTTTCTATTCTATGTTAGTTATTCATATTACAATAAATAGTTGTTTGTATTTAATTGTCAATTTATAAAATCAAGATAAAATTATAAAAAATTGTCCTAACAAATATTTTTTTAAGAAGTATAAATAAAATTTGTAAAGTCACAAAAAAGTCTCTTAAGGAATAAATTCATAAAATTATCATTTCTATTTATAATTTCTTAAGAAACGTGTAAGGAAAGTAGATGAACAAAATATTTATTAAATTTCACCTTGCTTGAAGTTCAAGCAATAAAAGATATCATATAAATTGATGGAAATAATATGTATATATGTAGGTGTTTACGTATGCTTTTCGCTTTTGAATTTCATGAATTTAATACCAAAACTTATGTAGTTGTCAAGATCATTGATACTTTTTATGTTATATTTTCTTATTGGAGAGTATTTGATGGATTTAATTTTTTTTGGAATTATGAAATTGTTTAGAGAAGAATAAGACACCAAATTAATTTTACACCTTCTTTATTTTCATATTAATGGTAAAGACCTATTCCTGCCGTTATGGAAAAGCCAATGGGAAAAGAATTTGGGCCAGGAAACTTTTGAGTAGTGACTTGGAAAATTGTAGCCTAGTCCAGATTCTAACGAAATCCAAGTCAGGTGAGGTTTACGGAAATATGGTAATGAATGGGGGAATTTATCAATGAATTTGATCACATGAGTGGATAGCTAAGACATTAAGGAGTCTGTACGTCCTTACAGAATTGAATTCGGGAGAGTAAAACTATCAAAACTGATCTTGGCCTGAAAGGGTAGTTTCTAAACGTCAAGGGTGGAAGGTGTGTTGTGAAATGGGAGCTTGGAACTCAAATTCCAAGCATCTATCTCCGTACAAGTCGCCAGGGCGGGATTAATTCCGCCAGGGCGAAACATCTGTGGCGGGAAGGGTCCGCAGTAGCGGGCCAATCGCAACTTATGTTGAGGAAAAACCCCAAAATCGTTATTTTCTGCAAACCTACATCGTTGAGAGCTAGGAGACGACCCAGAACAGTTCTTGACCTCTTTTCCACGTTTTTTAGCACAAAATGTAAGATTTTACTCCCTTAATCCGTAATTTGATTCGTAAATCTTAGAATATTGGGTAATGATCATTGCAGGAGGATTTTGGCCTAAAAATAATAATGGGAAAAGCCCTTATTGAATAATAGGATCTTGGGGTTTCCCATGGATAGATAAATTGATTATTATTCGGGTAAATTAGGCCTTTTTTATTGATCCTTGCGTTAATTGATTGTTTTTAAACCAAGAACAAGCATAAGGAATCCGTAAAGGGAAGGCTCAAGTGTCTTAGAAGGATTCAATCATGGTTTCGAGGTATGTGATGGTTTGATTTCCTGTTTGTGTTATATATGCCAGTTAATTGCTTCGTTGTATGCATGCATGTATGAGAACAAGGAAAGTAAAGAGAATCTAATGAAAATGAGTATATGTATATGAATAATTACATGTCATGAACATGTTACATGATTGTATGATTTGTGTATTGTTCATTATGGATGTCATTGTGATTGTGGTTGTGCTGATTGGATCAGGTGTCACATTCCGACACATACATTGGATCGGGTGTCACGTTACAACACATATATTGGAGCGGATGTCTCATTCCGAAACATACCTTTGATCAGGTATCAAGATCCGACACATTAACAGTTTGGGTATGGGTTCCATGAGAGGACTACTTAGGATTGTTTTGTTTGTGTCTACTTGTCATTGATAATGGAAGACTGTATGTTGCTCTGAATTGATAACTGAACTGTATTTTGTTTATTCTTGCTTACTGTGTTGTCATTGTTTGTTGTATATTGTGCTTATGGGAGTAGCTGTGTGATCTTACCAGTACACTATGGTTGTGTACTGATACTGCACTTGCTCTTCCTTTGTTGAGTATAGAGAATCTTCAGGAGACAACTGACAGACCTCATTTAGGAGATAACTGATCGAGACTGAATTCAAGGGTGAGACAGTTCTTCCAGGATGCCATGGATTCTCTTATGTTTAGTCCATTCTCTTCGGACTCAGACTAGTTCTTTAGATAATTTTTATATTTGTTCAGGGTTGTACGCCCCCCCCCCGGGGGGGGGGGGGGGGGGGGGGGGGG
>JAJONZ010022463.1:0-16123 GCA_029582445.1 Solanum paucissectum
GGATGTAAATAAGTTTTTTTATTCCGCACTATTTTCATTATTGAATGCAATGAATGACTATGTGGCTTGTATAAGACCCCTTCGGGGTTGAATACGCCATGTTACGACTAGGGGGTACTCTCGGGTCGTGACAACCCTAAACCTTACACTTTTGGTGTTAAACCCTAACCCCTAAATTGTAAACCCTAAACCCTAAATTCTAACTTTTAGAGTTTAAATGTAAACCCTAAATTGTATACACTATACTATAGGGCCTAAAATCCAAACCCTGAATCCTAAGCCCTAAGATATCCTAAACCTTAAGAAACCCTAGAAAACCCCCAAGAAGCCCTAAACCCTAAAAAACATTTTTAAAAAAACCCTAAAACCCCCCTTAATAACTGTAGACCTAAAAAAATGCTATAGAAAACCTTTAAAACATCTAAACCTAAAGAACTCAAAAACCTAAATCCTAAAAAAACCTAAACCTAAAAGATCATAAACTTCAAACTATAAAAAATCCTAAACCCAATAAACCATTATGAAAACCTCAACACTAAAAAACATTAAAAACCATAAAAATCCCTTAACTTAATAAAACATTAAACACTCCCTAAAGAAAACCTTAAAACTCCACAAACTTAAAGAATCATATGCCCTAAACCATAATAAAAACAAAATTGAGAAAACCCTAAACTTTAAGCCCTAAATCGTAGGACCAAAACTCTATACCCTAAACTTTAAGGACAAAATCCTAAACCCTAAAAAACCCTAAACCATAGGGACTAAACCTTAAAGACTATACTCTAAACCCTAAACCCTTAGAAAATCCTTAAAACACCCAAAAGAAAATCTTAAATACCCCTAAACCTAAAGATATCAATGCCCTTACCCTAAAAAATAAACCCTAAGCCCTAAGAAAATCCCTAAACCCAAAAAAAACTAAAGAAAACCTAAACATTAAAAAAAATAAAAAATTCCTAAACATAAATACCATAGAAACTCCCAAAAAATAACCTTAATATTTCATAAACAAAGAGAATCAAATACCCTAAACCCTAATAAAAAATAACTGAAAAAACCCTTAACTTTAAACCCTAAAAAAGCCTAAACTTTAAACCCTAAGCCTAAGGAACTAAACTTTATAACCTAAACCTTAGGGACTAAATCCAAAACCATAAAAAACCCTAAACTGTAGGGCCTATGCCTTAAGGACTACACCCAAAAGTCTAAGGTTTCGATTAGCCGTAAACCTAAGGGCCTTAAATCTAAACCCTTAACCCTAAGCCCTAAGATACTTAAAACCCTAAGAAACCCTAACCATTAAAAAACCCTAGGAAACACTAAACCTTAGAAAACCCTAAGAATCCCTAAACCTTATAAAACCCTAAAGCTTTAAACGTAGACCCTAAAAAAAACCTATGAAGCCCTAAACCCAAAATATCCATAAGAAACCCTAAACCCTAAAAAATCCTAGAAAATCCTAAACCATAAAAAAACCTTATGAAACCCTAAATCATAAAAAAAAAATCTAAAAATTCCTAGAAAACCCTTAACCCTAAAAAAAACCTAAACCCTAAAAGCCCTAAACTAAACACCCTAAAAAATCCTTTAAAAAACCCTAAAAACTGTTAGAAAAATCCAAAAACTCCTAAATCTAAAAAACCCTAATATAACCCTAAAGAAATCCATCAACACCCCTAACCCTAAAGAACCCAAATCCCTAAAGCCCATAACCCTAAAAAACACCCTAAACCTAAAATATAACCAAAAAAAACCCCTAAAAGTCCATTTAAAACCCTAAAAAACACTAAACCCTAATCTTTAATCCCTAAACTACAAGACCTAAACCTTAGGACATAACTCCTATACCCAAAAGAACCCTAAACCGTAAGGCCTAAATCTTAATGACTATGCCCTAAACCCTAAACCCTACACTTTTGGGCTTAAACCCTAAACCCAAAATTGTAAACCCTAAACCCCTAAATTCTAACTTTTAGAGTTTAAACCATAAACCCTAAATTGTATACACTACACTATAGGGCCTAAAATCCAAACCCTAAATCCTAAGCCCTAAGATATCCAAACCCTAAATCCTAAGCCCTAAGATATCCTAAACCTTAAGAAACCCTAGAAAACCCCAAGAAGCCCTAAACCATAAAAATCTATAAAAAAAAACATAAAAACCCCTTTAATAACCCTAGACCTAAAAAAACGCTACAGAAAACCTTAAAAACATCTAAACCTAAAGAACTCAAAGCCCTAAACCCTAAAAAACCTAAACCTAAAAAACCATAAACTTGAAACTGTAAAAAATCCTAAACCCAAAAAACCGTTATGAAAACCTCAACACTAAAAAACATTAAAACCCATAAAAAATCCTAAACCCAAAAAATCGTTATGAAAACCTCAACACTAAAAAACATTAAAAACCATAAAAAATCCCTAAACAAAAAAACCTTAAAAATTCCCTAAAGAAAACCTTAAAACCCCACAAACCTAAAGAATCATATGCCCTAAACTATAATAAAAACAAAATGGAAAAAACCCTAAACTTTAAACGCTAAATTGTAGGACCTAAACTCTATACCCTAAACCTTAAGGATAAAATCCTAAACCCTAAACCATAGGGACTAAACCTTAAAGACTATACCCTAAACCCTAAACCCTTAGAAAACCCTAAGAAACCATAAAACATACCCTAAGAAACTCTAAAACAAATCTAAACCTAAAACCCTTAAAACACCCAAAAGAAAATCTTAAAAACCCCTAAACCTAAAGAAACCAATGCCCTTACCCTAAACAATAAACCCTATGCCCTAAGAAATACCCTAAACCCAAAAAAAACTTCAGAAACATAAACATTAAAAACTATAAAAAATTCCTAAACATTAAAAACCTTAGAAACTCTCAAATAATAACCTTAACACTCCATAAACCAAGAGAATCAAATACCCTAAACCCTAATAAAAAAAAACCAAAAAAAGACTAAACTTTAAACCCTAAGCCTAAGGAACTAAACTCTATAACCTAAACCTTAGGGACTAAATCCTAAGCCATAAAAAACCCTAAACTATAGGGCCTATGCCTTAAGGACTACACCCTAAACTCTAAGGTTTAGATTAGCCCTAAACCTAAGGGCCTTAAATCTAAACCCTTAACCCTAAGCCCTAAGATACTCAAAACCCTAAGAAAGCCTAACCATTAAAAAACCCTAGGAAACACTAAACCATAGAAAACTCTAAGAATCCCTAAACCTTATAAAACCCTAAAGATTTAAACCAAGACAATAAAAAAATCCAATGAACCCCTAAACCCAAAATATCCATAAGAAACCCTATTCCCTAAAAGATTCTAGAAAATCCTAAACCCTAAAAAAACCTTATGAAACACTAAACCTTAAAAAAAAAAACCTAAAAAATCCTTTAAAAAACCCTAAAAACTGTTAAGAAAATCCAAAAACTCCTAAATCTAAACAACCGTAATATAACCCTAAATAAAACCTTCAAAACCCCTCAACCTAAAGAACCCAAATGCCTAAAGCCCAAAACCCAAATAAAACACCCTAAACCTAAAATAAAACCCAAAAAAAATCCCTTTAAATACCTAAAAAACACTAAACCCTAATCTTTTATCCCTAAACTACAAGACCTAAACTCTATACCCTAAACCTTAGGACATAACTCCTATACCCTAAAAAACTCTAAACCGTAAGGCCTAAACCTTAATGACTATGCCCTAAACCCTACACTTTGAGGCTTAAACCCTAAACTCTAAATTGTAAACCCTAACCTCTAAAATCTAACTTTTAGAGTTTAAACCATAAACCCTAAATTGTATATACTATACTATAGGGCCTAAAATCCAAATCCTAAATCCTAAGCCCTAAGATATCCTAAACTTTAAGCAACCCTAGAAAACCCCAAGAAGCCCTAAACCCTAAAAATCTGAAGAAAAAAAAACCCTAAAAACCCCCTTAACAACCCTAGACCTAAAAAAATTCTACATAAAACCTTAAAAACATCTAAACCTAAAGAACTCAAAGCCCTAAACCCTAAAAAAACTAAACCTAAAAAACCATAAACTTGAAACTATTAAATATCCTAAGCACAAAAAACCGTTATGAAAACCTCAACACTAAAAAACATTAAAAACCATAAAATAATCCCTAAACATAAAAAACCTTTAAAACTCCCTAAAGAAAACTTTAAAACCTCATAAACCTAAAGAATCATATGCCCTAAACCATAATAAAAACAAAATAGAAAAAACCCTAAACTTTAAACCCTAAATCGTAGGACCTAAACTCTATACCCTAAACCTTAAGGAAAAAATCCTAAACTCTAAAAAACCCTAAACCATAGGGACTAAACCTTAAAGACTATACCCTAAACCCTTAAAAAAGCCTAAGAAACTATAAAACATCCCCTAAAAAACCCTTACACTTAAAACCCTGAAAACACCCAAAAGAAAATCTTAAAAACCCCTAAACCTAAAGAAACCAATCCCCTTACCCTTAAAAAAAAAACCTAAGCCCTAAGAAAACCCCTAAACCCAAAAAAAACTTAAGAAAGGCTAAATATTAAAAACCATAAAAAATCCCTCAACATTAAAAACCTTAGAAACTCCCAAAAAATAACCTTAAAACTCCATAAACTAAGAGAATCAAATAACCTAAACCCTAATTAAAACTAACCAAAAAAACCCTAAACTTTAAACCCTAAAAAAGCCTAAACTTTAAACCCAAAGCCTAAGGAACTAAACTCTATAACCTAAACCTTAGGGAATAGATACTAAACCATAAAAACACTAAACTGTAGGGCCTATGCCTTAAGGACTATACCCTAAACTCTAAAGTTTAGATTAGCCCTAAACCTAAGGGCCTTAAATCAAAACCCTTAACCCTAAGCCCTAAGATACTCAAAACCCTAAGATAGCCTAACCATTAAAAAACCCTAGGAAACACTTAACCTTAGAAAACCCTAATAATCCCTAATCCGGATAAAACCCTAAAGTTTTAAACCTAGACCCTAAAAAAACCCTATGAAGCCCTAAACCCTAAAAAATCCTAGAAAATCCTAAAACCTATAAAAACCTTATGAAACCCTAAACCTTAAAAAAAAAAAAACTAAAATATCCTAGAAAAAACTTAACCTTAAAAAAACCAAAACCCTAGAATCAATAAACTAAAAACCCTAAAACAATCCTTTAAAAAAAATACTAAAAACTGTTAGAGAAAATCCAAAAACTCCTAAATCTAAAAAACCCTAATATAACCCTAAATAAAACATCCTAAACCCCTAAACCTAAAGAACCCAAATCCCTAAAGCCCATAACCCTAGAAAAACACACTTAACGTAAAATAAAACACAAAAAAACCCCCTTTAAAACCCTAAAAAACACTAAACCCTAATCTTTATTCCCTAAACTACAAGACCTAAACTCTATACCCTAAACGTTAGGGCATAACTCCTATACCCCAAAAACTCCTAAACCGTAAGGCCTAAACCTTAATGACTATGCCCTAAACCCTAAACCCTACACTTTTGGGCTGAAACCCTAAACCCTAAATTGTAAACCCTAAACCCTAAATTCTAACTTTTAGAGTTTAAACCATAAACCCTAAATTGTATACACTATACTATAGGGCCTAAATTCCAAACCCTAAATCTTAAACCCTAAGATATCCTAAACCTAAAGAAACCCTAGAAAACCCCAAGAAATCCTAAACCCTAAAAATCTAAAAACAAAAACCCTAAAAAAAACCTTAATAACCCTAGACCTAAAAACACGCTACAAAAAACCTTAAAACCATCTAAACCTAAAGTACTCAAAGAACTAAACCCTAAAAAAACCTAAACCTAAAAAACCATAAACTTGAAACTATAAAAAATCCTAAACCCAAAAAACCATTAGGAAAACCTCAACACTAAAATACATTAAAAACCATAAAAAATCCCTAAAGATAAAAAACCTTTAAAAATCCCTAAGGAAAACGTTAAAACCCCACAAACCTAAATAATCATATGCCCTAAACCATAATATAAACAAAATGGAAAAAACCCTAAACTTTAAACCCTAAATTGTAGGACCTAAACACTATACCCTAAACCTAAAGGACAAAATCCTAAACACTAAAAATCCCTAAACCATAGGGAGTACACCTTAAAGACTATACCCTAAACCCTAAACCCTTAAAAAACCCTAAGAAACCATAAAACAGCCCCTAAGAAACCTTAAAAACCCCTAAACCTAAAACCCTTAAAACACCGAAAAGAAAATCTTAAAAACCCCTAAACCTAAAGAAACCAATGCCCTTACCCTAAAAAGTAAACCCTATGCCCTAAGAAAACCCCTAAACCCAAAAAAAACTTAAGAAAACCTAAACATTAAAAACCAAAAAAAATCCCTAAACATTAAAAACCTTAGAAACTCCAAAAAAATAACCTTAAAACTCCATAAACCAAGAGAATCAAATACCCTAAACCCTAATAAAAACTAACCAAAAAAACCCAAAACTTCAACCCTAAAAAAGCCTAAACTTTAAACCCTATGCCTAAGGAACTAAACTCTATAACCTAAACCTTAGGGACTAAATCCTAAACCATAAAAAACCCTAAACTGTAGGGCCTATGCCTTAAGGACTACACCCTAAACTCTAAGGCTTAGATTAGCCCTAAACCTAAGGGCCTTAAATCTAAACCCTTAACACTAAGCCCTAAGATACTCTAATCCCTAAGAAAGCCTAACCATTAAAAAACCCTAGGTAACACTAAAACCTTAGAAAACCCTAAGAATCCCTAAACCTTATAAAACCCTAAAGCTTTAAACCTAGAACCTTAAAAAACCCTATGACGCCCTAAACCCAAAATATCCATAAGAAACCCTAAACCCAAAAAAATCCTAAACCCTAAAAACACCTTATGAAACCCTAAACCTTAAAAAAAAAAACCTAAAAAATCATAGAAAACCCTTAACCCTGAAAAATCCTACACCCTAAAAGCCCTAAACTAAAAACCCTAAAAAATTCATTTAAAAAACCCTAAAAACTGTTAAGAAAATCCAAAAACTCCTAAATCTAAAAACCCTAATATAACCCTAAATAAAACCTTCAAAACCACTAAACCTAAAGAACCCAAATCCCTAAAGCCCATAACACTAAAAAAAAAACCTAAAGCTAAAATAAAAACAAAAAAAAAATCCTTTAATACCTTAAAAAACACTAAACCCTAATCTTTAATCCCTAAACTACAAGACCTAAACTATATACCCTAAACCTTAGGACATAACTCCTATACCCTAAAAATCCCTAAATCGTAAGGCCTAAACCTTAAGGACAAAATCTGAAACCCTAAAAACCCCTAAACCATAAGGACTAAATCTTAAAGACTATACCCTAAACCCTAAACCCTTAAAAAACCCTAAGAAACCATAAAACAGCCCCTAAGAAACCCTAAAAAACCCTAAACCTGAAAACCTTAAAACATCCAAAAGAAAATCTTAAAAACCCCTAAACCTAAAGAAACCAATGCCCTTACCCTAAAAAATAAACCCTAAGCCCTAAGAAAACCCCCAAACCGAAAAAAAACTTAAGAAAACCTAGATATTAAAAACCATAAAAAATCCCTAAACATTAAAACCCTTAGAAACTCCCAAAAAATAACCTTAAAATTCCATAAACCAAGAGAATCAAATAACCTAAACCCTAATAAAAATTAACCGAAAAAACCCTAAACTTTAAACCCTAAAAAAGCCAAAACTTTAAACCCTAAGCCTAAGAAACTAAACTCTATAACCTAAACCTTAGGGACTAAATTCTAAACCATAGAAAACCCTAAACTGTAGGGTCTATGCCTTTAGGACTACAGCCTAAACTCTAAGGTTTAGATTAACCCTAAACCTAAGGGCCTTAAATCTAAACCCTTAACCCGAAGCTCTAAGATACTCAAAACCCTAAGAAAGCCTAACCATTAAAAATCCCTAGGAAACACTAAACCTTAGAAATCCCTAAGAATCCCTAAACCATATAAAACCCTAAAGCTTTAAACCTAGACAATAATAAAACCATATGAAGCCCTAAATCCAAAATATCCATAAGAAACCTTAATTCCTAAAAAATTCTAAAAAATTCTAAGCCCTAAAAAAACCTTATGAAACCCTAAACCTTAAAAAAAAGAACCTAAAAAATCCTTTAAAAAACCCTAAAAACTATTAAGAAAATCCAAAAACTCCTAAATCTAAAAAACCCTAATATAACCCTAAATAAAACCTTCAAAACCCCTAAACCTAAAGAACCCAAATCCCTAAAGCCCATAACCCTAAAAAAACACCCTAAACCTAAAATAAAACCCAAAAAAACCCGTAAAAGCCCCTTTAAAACCCTAAAAAACACTAAACCCTAATCTTTAATACCTAAACTACAAGACCTAAACTCTATACCATAAACCTTAGGACATAAATCCTATACCCTAAAAAACACTAAATCGTAAGGTCTAAACCTTAATGACTATGCCCTAAACCCTAAATCCTACACTTTTGGGCTTAAACCCTAAATCCTAAATTGTAAACACTAAACCCTAAATTCTAACTTTTAGAGTTTAAACCAGAAACCCTCAATTGTATATACTATACAATAGGGCCTAAAATCCAAACCCTAAATCCTAAGCCCTAAGATATCCTAAACCTTAAGCAACCCTAGAAAACCCTAAGAAACCCAAAACCCTAAATATCTGAAGAAAAAAAACCCCTAAAAACCCCTTTACAATCCTAGACCTAAAAAAATGCTACAGAAAACCTTAAAAACATCTAAACCTAAAGAACTCAAAGCCCTAAACCCTAAAAAGACCTAAATCCTAAAAACACCTAAACCTAAAACACCATAAACTTAAACAATAAAAAATCCTAAAAAAACCTAAACCTAAAACACCATAAAATTAAACTATAAAAAATCATAAACCCAAAAAACCATTATGAAAACCTCAACACTAAAAAACATTAAAAACCATAAAAAAAATCCCTAAACATAAAAAACCATAAAAACTCCCTAAAGAAAACATTAAAACCACACAAACTTATAGAAACATATGCCCTAAACCATAACAAAAACAAAATGAAAAAAACCCTAAATCGTACGACCTAAACTCTATACCCTAAACCTTAAGTACAAAATCCTAAACCCTAAAAAACCCTAAACCATAGGGACTAAACCTTAAAGACTATACCCTAAACCCTTAAGAAACCCAAAGAGACCATAAAACTGCCCCTAAGAAACCCTAAAAAACCACAAAACCTAAAACTCTTAAAACACCCAAAAGAAAATCTTATAAACCCCTAAACCTAAAGAAACCAATGCCCTTACCCTAAAAAATAAACCCTAAGCCCTAAGAAAACCCCTAAACCCAAAAAAAACTTAAGAAAACCTAAACATTAAAAACCATAAAAAATCCCTAAACATTAGAAACCTTAGAAACTCCAAAAAAATTACCTTAAAACTCCATAAACCAAGAGTATCAAATACCCTAAACCCTAATAAAAACTAACCAAAAAAACCCTAAACTTTAAACCCTAAAAAAGCCTTAAACTGTAAACCCTAAGCCTAAGGAACTAAAGTCTATTACCTAAACCTTAGGGATTAAATCGTAAACAATAAAAAACCCTAAAATGTAGGGCCTATGCCTTAAGGACTACACCCTAAACTCTAAGGTTTGGATTATCCCTAAACCTAAGGGCCTTAAATCTAAACACTTAACATTAAGCCCTAAGATACTCAAAACCCTAAGAAAGCCTAACCATTAAAAAACCCTAGGAAACACTAAACCATAGAAAACCCTAAGAATCCCTAAACCTTATAAAACCCTAAAGCTTTAAACCTAGACCCTAAAAAAAATCCTATGAAGCCCTAAACCCAAAATATCCATAAGAAACCCTAAACCCTAAAAAATCCTAGAAAATCCTAAACCCTAAAAAAACATTATGAACCCTAAACCTTAAAAAAAAAACCTAAACACTCCAAGAAAACCCTTAACCCTTAAAAAAAACTAAACCCTAAAAGCCCTAAACTAAAAACCCTAAAAAAATCCTTTAAAAAACCCTAAAAACTATTAAGAAAATCCAAAAACTCTTAAATCTAAAAAACCCTAATATAACCCTAAAGAAAACCTTCAAAACCCCTAAACCTAAAGAACCCAAATCCCTAAAGCCCATAACCCTAAAAAAACACCCTAAACCTAAAATAAAACCCAACAAAAAAACCCCTTTAAAACCCTAAAAAATACTAAACCAAAATCTTTAATCCCTAAACTACAAGACCTAAACTCTATACCCTAAACCTTAGGACATAACTCCTATACCCTAAAAAACCCTAAACCGTAAGGCCTAAACCTTAATGACTATGCCCTAAACCCTAAACCCTACACTTTTGGGCTCAAACCCTAAACCCTAAATTGTAAAGTCGAAACCCTAAATTCTAACTTTTAGAGTTTAAACCATAAACCCTAAATTGTCTACACTATACTATAGGGCCTAAAATCGAAACCCTAAATCCTAAACCCTAAATTTTTTTAAAGAAAAAACCTAAAAACTCCCTTAATAACCCTAGACCTAAAAAAATGCTACAGGAAACCTTAAAAACGTCTAAACCCAAAGAAATCAAAGCCCTAAACACTAAAAAAACCTAAACCTAAAAAACCATAAACTTGAAACTATAAAAAATTCTAAACCCAAAAAACCGTTATGAAAACCTGAACACTAAAAAACATTAAATACCATAAAAATCCCTAAACATAAAAAACCTTAAAAACTCCCTATAGAAAACCCTAAAACCCCACAAACCGAAAGAATCATATGCCCTAAACCATAATATAAACAAAATAGAAAAACCCTAAACTTTAAACCCTAAATCGTAGGACCTAAACTCGATACCCTAAACCTTAAGGACAAAATCCTAAACCCTAAAAATCCCTAAATGATAGGGAGTAAACCTTAAAGACTATACCCTATACCCTAAACCCTAAACCCTTACAAAACCCTAAGAAACCATAAAACAGCCCCTAAGAAACCCTATAAACCCCTAAACCTAGTCTTTCCTGCTGATTTAATTGAATTGCCCTTCAAGGATTTTGATGTTATTATCGGGATGGATTGGCTTTATAAATATCATGCGGTGGTAGATTGTAGGTCTAAGCATGTGACTTTTAAAGATCCTACATTTTTACACATCATTGTACAAGGTGAAAGATCAGTGACATCTAGTTTTATTTTTGCGGCCTTGGCAAGAAAGTTGATGCGTCAAGGTTGTAAGGCATACCTTGCTGACATAGTTGAAACACAGTTGAAGAGTCCTTGTATCAAGGACATACCTGTTGTATGTGATTTTCCAGAAGTATTTCTAGAAAACCTTCCGGGATTACCCCCAGAAAGAGAGGTTGAATTTTCAATCGAGTTTATTCCTGGATCTACTCCTATTTCGATCACCCCTTATAGAATGGCTCCAGTAGAGTTAAGAGAATTGAAATCTCAATTGCAAGAACTACTTGAGAAAGGTTTTATTCGACCTAGTGTTTGTCCTTGGGGAGCCCCTGTTTTATTCGTAAAAAAGAAGGATGGCACTCTTAGGCTTTGTATTGACTATAGACAATTGAACAGAATAACAATCAAGAATAGATATCCACTACCAAGAATTGATGATTTGTTTGACCAACTTAAAAGTGCTAAAGTATTCTCAAAAATTGATTTAAGGTCTGGATATGACCAACTGCGTGTTAGAGAGAAAAACATTCCTAAAACTGCTTTTAGAACTCGATATGGTCATTATGAATTTTTGGTGATGCCGTTCAGATTGACAAATGCTCCTGCGGTATTCATGGATCTAATGAATCGGGTATTCAAGCCTTATCTTGATCAGTTTGTGGTTGTTTTTATAGATGATATTTTAATATTTTCCAGAAGTAGTGAAGACCATGATAAACACCTCTGGATTATTTTGAAAATTTTGAAGGAGAAAGAACTTTATGCTAAACTTTCCAAGTGTTAATTTTGGCTTGATGAAGTAACTTTTCTGGGACATGTTGTATCAACTGAAGGTGTGAAGGTGGATCCTAGTAAAATACAAGCAATTGTTGAATGGAGACCTCCCAAAAGTCCGACTGAGCTAAGAAGTTTCTTGTGCTTAGCAGGATACTACAGAAGATTTCTGAAAGGCTTTTCCATTATCGCCTCTCCTTTGACTAAGCTCTTGCAGAAGGAAGTAAAATTTATTTGGGATGACAAATGTCAAGAGAGCTTTGAAACTCTGAAATTCTTGTTGACTCAAGCGCCTATACTTACTCTACCAATTGAAGGGAAAGAGTATGTAGTATACAGTGATGCTTCTCACAATGGTCTCGGATGCGCTTTGATGCAAAAAGGGAAGGTAATTTCTTATGCCTCTCAGAAATTAAAACAACATGAATTAAATTATCCTACTCATAATCTTGAACCTAGCTGCTATAGTGTTTGCTTTAAAAATATGGCAGCATTATTTATATGGAGAGAAATATCATATCTTCACTGATCAGAAGAGCTTAAAGTACTTGGGTACTCAAAAGGAGCTAAACCTTCGACAACGTAGATGGCTTGAACTCATCAAGGATTATGACTGCACGATTGATTATCATCCAAGTAAAGCCAATGTGGTTGCAGATGCCTTAAGTCGGAAATTCTTCGCAAGCATTTCTTTGAGTCCTTTACCCTTGCTTCTTGAGTTAAGAGCCATTAATGTTTGTTTTACACTTGAATCAAATGGTTCACCTATTGCTAATTTACAAGTAAAGCCAATATTACTTGAATAGGTGAAATAAGCACAAATGTTAGATGAGAAACTTGTAAAATTGACCAGAGAAGTTCAAAGTGGAGAAAAACTTGATTTTACATTTACGGAGGATGGTGGCTTATTTTATCAAAACAGGTTATGTGTCCCTAATGATGACAAATTGAGGAGAGAAATATTCAATGAAGCACATACTTCACCATACGCAATGCATCCTGGGGTACAAAGATGTACCAGACCATCAAAGAACATTATTGGTGGAATGGTATGAAGAGAGACATTGTGGAGTTCATTTCCAAATGTTTGGTTTGTCAAAACGTAAAGGCAGAACATCAAGTTCCAGCTGGTTTACTACAGCCCTTGTCGATGCCGGAATGGAAATGGGAGAGAATAACTATGGACTTTGTTTCTGGACTTCCTCGCACTCAAAGAAATGATGATGCAATTTGGGTGATTGTGGACATGCTAACCAAGAGTGCTCACTTCTTAGCAATCAGGATGGATTACTCACTTGAGCGTTTAGCCGAGTTGTATATTAATGAGATTTTAAGACTACATGGGATCCTTGTTTCTATTGTATCAGACCAGGACCCAAGGTTTACATCTAGATTTTGGGGTAGCTTGCAGGAAGCTTTGGGTACTAAGTTGAGGTTTAGCACTTCGTTCCATCCTCAAACAGACGGCCAGTCGAAAAGAGTGATACAAATTTTGGAGGATATGCTTCGAGCTTGCATTATAGAGTTTGAGGGTAGTTGGGAAAAACACTTAACTTTGATAGAATTTGCTTACAATTACAGTTACCAATCGAGTATTGGAATGCCTCCCTATGTAGCCTTATATGGAAGAAAGTGTCGGACCCCTCTTTGTTGGAGTGAAGTTGGTGAAAGAAAGCTTGTTGGTCCTGAAATTGTGCAACAAACAGAGGACAAGGTAAAAATTATCAAAGATCGTCTAAAAATTTCTTCGGATAGATAAAAGTCGTACGCTGATCTTAAAAGGCGTGACATTGAATATCAAGTTGGAGATAAAGTATTCTTAAATGTGTCTCCATGGAAAAAGAATATGAGATTTGGCCAAAAAGGAAAACTTAGTCCCCGATTTATCGGACCTTATGAGATACTTGAAAGGGTTGGACCAGTTGCATATAAATTGGCTTTGCCACCTGAGTTAGACAAAGATCCACAATGTCTTCCATGTTTCTATGCTTAGAAGATATCGTTCTGATCCATCTCATGTTCTTCCAGTTGAATCAATTGAGGTTAATCCTGACTTGACGTATCATGAAGAACCTATCCTAATTCAAGCTCGAGAAGTAAAGCAACTTAGGAACAAGAGAATCCCTTTAGTAAAGGTACTTTGGAGGAACCATTCTGGAAAACAAGCTACCCAGGAAAGAGAAGAAGACATGAGAACCCAGTATCCGCGCTTGTTTCGGGACTAGTATAACGTAAATTTCGAGACGAAATTTATTTAAGGGGGAGAGAGTTATAACACCCCTAAAATACTAGACCAACTCTTGCATGTCGATGCATCTTCTCGTAATTACTAGAATATGTTTTATTCTCATTTTTAGGGACTTGAAATGTTGTGATTTGCAAACTTGCTTAGCATAAATTGTTATCATAAATTAAGGTATTGTATAGGGGTATTTGTCTAATTATCTAATTATACTTACTAATACATTGGAAGTGTGGGTATAAAGTACATAAATATAGTTATATATGTATGCTTTTTGGGCAGCCATCTATTTGTTTGGGCAGCCCCTTTTGGTAACATCTGTCCATGTAGCTATATATCTTTACACCTCCTTTGATTGAATTCGTTTTCCCTCAAGTCTAAGAACATTATAACATTAGCTAAACAGTTGTTCTTCAAAAATCAAGAGAAAAACTAAGTCCTTTTTGGCTGGAATCCGACACACACACTTCCTTTTGGTAAGTAACGAAATCTGCTTCTGAGCTGGGTAGTGTTTGGTATTTTATGCATATATCATTCAAAAAAACTTAATTTACAGTGAATAAATATGTTTTGGAAAGATAATTCGTAGACCTACAACTCTTGTGTTTATTTAAAATTCTAATTTAGCTGTTATGGATACGAAATAAGGGACGCAACATATGACAAGTTCCGTCCAAATTCTGGAATTAGAAATCCTGTATGTTCAACTGTTAGCGTTTTGATTATATGTTTTTGTACAAAGCGTATTTTGCGGTGATTCTTGATTATTTGGAAGCTTAATATATGTACATACATCTTTTATGAAGGATATAAATTCCATTTTGGCCGTTTTCTGTTTCAAATATAAGTTGCGACATGGAGTGCGTTTATTGGGCAGAATATTTGTTTAGGGAGTATAGTCGTATTTGTACAAGCTAGGCTTACTTGTGATGATAACCCTATGTTACGCCATCATTATTGAGCTACTAGAAAGTAAATAAGTTATTGAATTCATTTTTTAAGGTTGTATATCCTCGTGTACGAGTTGAAGATTTTGATACGCCGGTTGGTCTACGATTTGAAATCGTGAAGTCATGTTGGACTGTTTTTGTGCTAAAAAACTGAGGTTTGTGTATAAACTTATACTTGTACTCTTTTTACCTGCTGGTATATCTGAAAGTTTACTTTGGTACCTTGGTTACCTCTTGTCACTTTGCATTGTCGTATTGGTATTGTTTAATACATTAAAGACGCTTGTGTAACTCACCCACTTGTACGGATTGTTTGATCACTTAGCACTCTTGTTGGGACCTTTTCCTTCTTGTGGCTGTGACTTTGTCACTCTTGGCATGCCTCTTGATTCGGATCATTTACCATCTTGACTCTAGATGTTTAGTCCGTCTTAAGGATGGAAGTTGTCTATTTTAAGTACGAACTAGAAAGCCATTTTTAATATGGTTCTTGGTTCTCTTGATTATTGGGTTTTAACCCTTCTTGATACCTGCTTGTGCTTGGTGTGACGAGATGATGTGTGTATTGGGCAAGCCTTGTTGTTGAATCTCTTGGAAAATTGTTCTATGAGCGTTCTTGACATTTGGATCTTTAAATATCGAACTTGATACTCTTTATTTATTGTTTATTTGATTTATTTATTATGTTCAATTATGCTACCCTTTACTTGAGAATGATAACTTGGCGAATTTGAGGGCTCCGAACCTATAGTTTTTACACCACTAAGCTATATGCTTAGCGATAGTTGTTTCTATCGTAGGGAATGTTCGAGAGGATGCTTGAAGTTGGCCATTGAAGATGGAGATTTTGAAAGCTTTAAGGAAGATCACATTTGCATATAGGCATATATATTTTGTATAAACCTTAGGACTTGAACATGATCTATGTTTT
>JAJONZ010022464.1:0-15545 GCA_029582445.1 Solanum paucissectum
TCCTTGAAAAGACCTTTTTGATCTTGAGTGAGCTTAAACAAATGTTGATTGGAAAATATGGGCAAACCTATGGGTGAAAGCATGCATTGTGTTCTTCCTTGTGAGAGTGAGTGTTGCATCTGATTCCGAAGCTTTAAACTGTGAACCATTGTGTGATTATGGAATCATTCTTTCTGTGAGGGCATTTGAACACTTTGGTTGAGCTTGAACCTGCATTTGAAGCAAGTATTGTGAGCATGAGGTTCTTTGATATTGGTGAGTCACAACTTGAATCTTTGAGTGCACATTTGATCTGTGCATAAGTAAATTGAGTTTTATTGTGTGCATTCATGATTGAGTATTGTGTAGCACTGTTCAAGACACCCTTTTTGAACGACTGAACTTGAGTTTGCTTGAGGACACGAAAAAGTTTAAGTTGGGGGTGTTGATGAGTGCAGGATTTGGACTCATTTAGGGCTATATTTTGATGAAATTAGTGTCCTCAAATGCATGTTTAATCTGATATCTAATGAAAACCTTTAAGTTTCAGGTATTTGATGTTTGAGGCAAAGCATGGATACGACTTAGTAAAAAGGAGCAAAAAGAGGCCGAAAGAACGAAGAAACGAAGATCTGCGAATCGCCGATCAACTTTCGGCGAATCGCCAACATATTGCATATTTGCCTTTTCTTCCAGTGTGCTGAGCCTTGAAGGAAAGGATAAAATCAGTGGTGAAAAGGACCAGTCAGCGTATCGCCAAACGACTCCGCGAAGAAGTGCTACATTGCCCAATAATCCAGGACACAAAGACGCTGAAGGCAACTGATGAAAGGCGATGAAGTAGACCAAAGGGCGGATTGCCGAATGCATCGACGATTCTCTCTAAGTTTTGGAGAGGGTTTTGAAGAACTTGGAGCTTTCAAGGGTTTCACCTTCAAGAAATTGGACTTGGGTCTCTTGAATTCTTCACTTTTTGCCTGTTTTAAGACTTAATATTGCATACTCATTAATGGAAACTGAGATTGGTAAACTTCTTTATCTCTTTTACATGCGTGGCTAAAACCCCAATTCTTGTGGTGTAATTTTGTGAATATGGGTTAGATTAGTTGTTGGGTCTTGCTTGTTGATAGTCTATTTGTAGTTTAAATGTGATTTCGTTTAGTGGTTGTGGATGAACTTAATGAGGTTGTAGTTGCAAATATAATCTCATATATGTGTTTTCGGCTTGCTCGAGAGAGAGGTCGTAAAACTAAGACCACTAAATTCATGGCCAGTGCGAGTGGGTCGAAATGAGGTTCAGCTTGAGAGATTGTAACCTAGTCCCATGTCCACACACTCAGCTCGAGAGAGTGAGTGGGTTAAGGCGGAGGTTGTTCTTCATGCGGCAAGTGGGTGTCCGAGAGGAACCCGCTTGAAACGGGGTAAGTTGCTCGAGAGAGAGCTTATCCCCTTTAAAGTCTAGCTTAGTCACAAATTCTCCATGAATTTACCATCAAAAACATGTACCCAATGATTTAGTCTATCCCGTATTTCTATCACATCCCAAGAATCCCATCTCCATACTTGTATTTTTCCTTATTTTCACTATTTTAGTTGTTTCTTGCTTACAAACCCCCATTAGATAATTGACGCTTCTGTCACTGTATTTAACTTGTTATGTTTTTATTTGCTAAAGTCTTTAGCTATGATTAGCTTTAGCATGTTCACGATTAATCACTAATTTTCATGCCCACTCCCTTGGGACTCGACCCCAACCCTTGGTTGGATTATTATACTATTTAACGATCGGAGACACTTGCATCGGAAGTTGTGTCGTTGATTACGCAAATATCAAAACCCACAACAAAGTTCATATTTACCTCCTCCCACTTCTAAGTGGGAAGATTTATATCTTGGAGCAACCCTCCCGACTTTATATGTTCGGCCTTGACATGTTGGCAATTCAGACATTTTGATACAAAACCTGCTATATCCTTCTTCATACCGTTCAACCAATAGACTTTCCGTAGATCACGGTACATCTTGGTGGCTCCCGGATGAATCGAATATCGCGAACCATGACCCTCTTCTAGAATTATCTCCATCAAACCCATCAACATGCGGCACACACAGCCTTCCTTGGTACCTAAGCACCCCATCTCCCCCTTGGGAGAAAACTTCAACGGACTTGCTGAGAACCGATTCTTTCAATTCCATCAAAATAGGATCAAGGTATTGCTTAGACTTCACATCAACTAGAAAGTATGATTCAGAACTATGATGAACCACAACTCCACCCTTGGTGGAATCCACTAATTGAACACCTAACCGGGCCAACCTATGCACATCGCGAACCAATTCCTTCCTATCATCTTCTACATGAACCACACTACCCATGGACAATCTACTTAGGGCAATCCCAACCACATTAGATTTACCGGGGTGGTATAGGACACGCATGTCATAATCTTTTAAAAGTTCCGACCACCTTCTTTGTTGGAGGTTCAAATCTTTTTGGCTAAACACATATTGGAGACTCTTGTGGTTGGTAAACACATCTACATGTACCCCATAGAGATAGTGTCACCATATTTTCAAGGCAAAAACCACCGCCGCTAGTTCGAGATCATGGGTCGGGTAATTCTTTTCATGAATCTTGAGTTGCCTTGAAGCATAGGCGATTACCTTACCATGTTGCATTAGAACACACCCCAACCCTACTCTCGGAGCATCACAATATACTACAAACCCATCGGTACCCTCCGTAAAGGTCAACATCGGAGCGTAGGTAAGCCTATCTTTTAATTGTTGGAAGCTCTTCTCACAAGCCTCCGACCACTCAAATTTGGTTTTCTTTTGAGTTAAGGTTTTCAATGGAGATGCAATAGAGGAAAAACCCTCTACAAATCTCCGGTAATATCCGGCCAAACCCAAAAAGCTTTGAATATCGGTAGGAGATAAAGGTCTAGGCCAAATCTTGACCGCATCCATCTTCTTAGGATCAACCTCTATACCCTTGTCCGACATAATATGACCAAGAAACGCAACCGACCTTAGCCAAAACTCTCACTTACTAAACTTAGCAAATAATTGGTGTTTTTTAAGGACTTGCAATACTATCCTCAAATGCTTCATATGATCACCCTCACTCCATGAATAGATCAAAATATCGTCAATAAAGATGATTACAAATGAATCAAGATATTGCCTAAATACCCTATTCATTAGGTCCATGAATGCCGCCGGGGGATTTGTTAGACCAAAAGACATGACTAGGAATTTGCAGTGACCATATCTTGTACGAAAGGCCATCTTAGGAATGTCAATATCTCTCACCCTAAGTTGGTGGTAACCTGACCTTAAGTCAATCTTCGTAAAGTAACTCTCCCCTTGGAGTTGGTCAAACAAATCGTCAATTCTAGGGAGAGGGTACTTATTCTTTATAGTGACCTTGTTCAATTGGCGGTAATCAATACACATCCTAAGGGACCCATCTTTCTTTTTCACAAATAATACCGGAGCGCCCCATGGAGATATGCTTGGTTGAATGAAACCTTTGTCTAGCAAATCTTTGAGTTGTGCCTTCAATTCTTTTAATTCAGCCGGAGCCATCCGGTAAAGGGGAATTGATATGGGTTGAGTATCCGGCAAAAGATCAATGCCGAAATCTATTTCCCATTCGGGAGGAATTCCTTGCAAGTTATCAAGAAAGACTTTCGGAAACTCCCTCACTATGGGGACCGACTCTAAAGAAGGAGTCTCGAACTCAATGTCCATAACCCTAAAAATATGATAGACACACCCCTTAGAAATCATTTTACTAGATTTTAGACATGAAATGAATTGACCTCTAGGGATTGAATTTCCCCCTTCCATTCCAAAACGGTCTCATTTGGAAATTGAAACTTTACTACCCGAGTTCTACTATCAATGGAAGCAAAATGAGAATGAAGCCAATCCATCCTCAAGATGACATCAAAATCCAACATATCTAATTCTATAAAATCAACCAAGGTGACTCTATGAGATAAGGAGATAGGAGATCTCCTATACACTCTTTGAGTTATAACCGAATAACCTACCGGGGTAGACACGGAAAAGGGTTCTATTAACTCTTCGGGAGACATTTCAAATTTCATAGCTACAAAAAGGGTAACAAAAGATAAAGTAGCACCGGGGTTTAATAATGCATAAACATCAATTGAAAATACTTGTAACATACCGGTAACAACGTCCGGGGACCCCTCTTGGTCACTTCTAGATTAGAGGGCATAAAAGAGATTCTTCTTGGGAGCATCGACATTAGAACCACTTGGTGTAGCTTGATTACCCTCTCTTTCCTTGGTAGTACGGGTTGGACAATCTTTCAACTGGTGTCCACTTTAGCCACATTCATAGCACACACCCATAACGGCAAGACATTTTCCTTCATGCTTCTTAGCACACTTTGCACAATTAGTTCTTTCAACATAGGTTCTTCCCTTATTAACTCCTTGAGGCTTAGGTCTAGGTACCCTATCTTTGTTGGGTTTTGGAGCATTGGAGGAACTTTGATTGGAGAACCTCTTCTTAAACCTTGGTCCACTTTTCAAACTTACTCTTAGAAGAATTTCCATCGTCGGGCCTTGGCCTCTTCACATCTTTATTCATTTTCCTGAGTTTTGTCTCTTCAATTTGTTGAGCATATATCATGAGCCTTGAGATGTCCATATCATGATGGAGCATTGTCGGACGACACTCTTCTTCAACCAAACCGGACACCCCCATTACAAACTTTTTCATCCTAGCCCTTGAATTTTCCACCAAGGTTGGAGCATACTTGGATAGTCGGGTGAACTTGAGAGAGTACTCCTTCACACTCATACCCCCTTGACGGAGGTTCATGAATTCCACAAACTTTTGTTCCCTCAACTCTAGGGGGAAAAAACTATCAAGAAAGGCCGTCTTAAACACTTCCTAATTAATCGGGCCCGCTCTCACGGGTCTCTCATCCCTCCATTGCTCAAACCACACTTGAGCTACGTCTTTCAACTGATAAGCAGCTAGTTCCGCCTTCTCTTGAGAAGATACTCCCATGGCATCCACCACTTTAAACACTTCATTTATAAAGCCTTATGGGTCTTCATCCACTTTAGAGCCATAGAAGGTAGGGAGATTCATCCTTGTCAAATCTCTAATTCTCGAAGTGGGTGTACTTGCATTGGGGTTTACCCGGGGCACGACTTCTCGGGTAGCTTGGGCCGTTAAGACTTGAGCTTGAGTGGTGACGGCTTGAGTTTGAACCGTCATGAGTTGGGTTAAAGTTCAAAAAGCCGCCCTTATCTCAACATTAGTCATGACCCCTTCATCATTGGGAGCTTGAGGGTCTTGAGGAGCTTGAGAGGGAACCTCCTCATTGCCATTCTCCTCTTGTGCCCTTCTTGTATTCATTGCCTATGATACAAGAAAAGGGTTAGGATCAAGGACCTGATAGAGCTAGGACTCCAAAGCATGACTAAAGAGTAATGAAGAAGTGAAAGTTCCTAAACATCTTGTAGCCTCTCATTCATAAGTGTGGCGCGCTTCACACTCATGAACAAGACTCTACTAGACGTGGTTCATGAGACATCAACCTAAATATTATTCCCAAAACCTTATGTTTTAATACCAAGTTTGTCACGACCCAAGGTTAGCCCCTAGATGTAACACATCGTACTTGACCCCGAAGGGGTCTCATACAAGCCTCTAGCATCATCATTACATAAGACATAGAAATAATGCAGAAAAATGTAAAACTTTACAATCGAGGTCCAACTTCACTTTTCATAAAAGAAAGTAATAGGAAATCTAGACTTTGCACATGAACCATCTAAACATAGGAATACAAAGTTTGGGACTTATCCCTTTACATCATCAAAAGTCTCAATATACGAGATACAAAGTAAACTAAGAAATAGGAAATCCCATCCTCGAACTTGAGGACTCACCACAACTTGGAGATAAGCAATCGAAGTCTTCTTCAAAGGAGATTGAAAGTCACCTAGCCGGAACCTACACTAATTAAGATGTAGAAGGAAGAAGGGGTTAGCACATAATATGTACTAGGTATGGAAACATGCATAAAATCCATGAAATATGATAAGAAGGACATTTTATTTGAAAAGTATGCATTTGTGAAGTTTAGAAATCAACATGCATCATCAATGTCAAATACATGACAAGATCACATTTATGCTCATTACATAGTAATATCAACACCTTAGCAATCCCTAAGGAATATTTGTGCAATGTATGGTTGGCATCCCATAATACCAACCCTACTAAGCATCCCCTTAAAGCTACCTTGGTCATGCAAATCATCTTTAGACCTCATCAAAATCATTAGTAAAATTTCATGTACATTACTTGAATACAAGTAAAGTCATTCATAACAACTACCCATTCAACATACATGCATACATTTGTTTCTCATCATAATATAAAGGAACCATCCCACAACATCCTACTAAGTCTACTTGTGCAATGTAGCAGTGAAGTCCCATACCCCCACTCCTACTAAGTTAAATCACCAAGAAGTCATAATATAGTTCATGTCACATTCATTATCTTCATTATTATAGGGAAAAGTTGCCACAACCGATATAGACCATGTGAGCTACATGGAATCCGGTGTCGTATAACCCCATACCAAAAGAAGGTGTCCTACTTGCTTAAGGTAGAACTAAATATATAGCTATAAGGTGGATCCACTAGCTAAGTCATATATTGGGACATAGTTATGGGATAGGGAGATTGCTTCTTGAAACTCTACCTCTTGCATTACCGGAGGAGTTCCCATCTCATGAGTTCACTAAGATGACCCTACCTATTGCATTAGCAGAAGGACCTTTACCTTATTGAACATATCCACTCGATGTTAAGCGTTATTTCCCAAATTATACATTGATAGTATTCAAATTGTATCCACATGTGTGAAGGAGATACTTTATCCTTCGTTCAATACAATTCATCAAAATAGCTCATAGATTCATTAAAGGTGAGAATGTACTTTCAACCTTAGAATCAACATTAGTATGTGAATGTAACTTTCACACCTTTCCACGGGGCGTGAGTTGGTCCACGGACCGTACTACACACTAGTGGATTGGTACTGAGGCTAGGTCGTTTTGGGGCTCAATTGAGGAGACTAAGTAGTGACTCGTGACTCCCATCTACGGGGCGTGAGTCAGTCCACGCTTCATGGTCCTTGGTTTCGTGGATGATGCTATTTTTGGCAGCTTTTTGAGCAGCCCTTTGGCTCTCATTAATGACCCTTGAGGGGTCTTTGTGGGAGCCATGCCTTGACGTTTAGGCATTAGGACCTTAGTACCAAGTTAGGGAAGTTATTTTAAGACTCTCACCTTACGTTTTAACTTCATTAGGCTACTAGACTACACGTTTGGCTCTAGCTTAGGTCATTAGAAATGCGGGGTGTTACATCAATAGATGTCCGGAGGGGTGTCAAGGCAGCTAAGATGGATCGCTCAATCATCCAAGGCACATGGGAATCTAGCCGGGAAGCCCGTACATCTGTAGAATAGACTAGGTGCCCCATCTTGAGGAGCATAGTCTGAGTAATCGGAGGCCTGGAGGTAGTGGCACCTGAAGTAGCTCTAGGATGCTGGGAAGGAGTGAAAGTGGATGTACATGAAGTCCCGGAGGCCAGAGTAAGCAAATCTGCCTCTGTAGGTATAGACTCAACATCAACCTTCGGAAATGCATCCACCGGAGCTACTCTCCTTTTATCTGCCTCATCCTGCGTATACTCGGCCTCAATGCGCCGGATGTCTGTGGAGGATGTGGGTGTCACCTCAATGTCCCTCTTCTCGTCAAGAGGAACTCCAGCCCTCTGACATAGCTCTATAATAAGCATTGGGAATGGCAGGGACATCTGGCGTTGTTTGGCCCTTATGGCCATCTCCTGCTCTATAATCAGTCCCAAGTTGAGCCGCTTCTTGGCGATGATGGATCTGAGACAAGTCGTCTTTGGGTGGCAGAGAATGGACTCGTTCTATGAAGGCATGATTGCGCTGCTGATGAGTCCGAACCAATATCGAGCTACTATATTTATATACTTTTTCTCAATCGGTGCTCCGGCCTCAATCCACCTCGGGGTGGTGTCAGAAATCAGGGGAGCAAGCCAGCCCTTTAGGTCATCCAGAGTCTGTTTTGTAGTCATACCCTCATAATCATGCTCAAACCCTATAGCTCTATCAAGTGCAGAATTGATATGATCGTTGTTGCATTCCATTTTCTTCCCCTGAACCGTCATGAACTCCACCGGTCTGAGGGAGCTAGCCTTCTTCTTCCCCTGGGGTACTAGATTACCGTATACCGTATAGAACCCTCAGACCCAGGTGGGAATGTACGGCCCATGGGGCTTGGTAAATATGTCGAACCTGTGGTACTAGAGTATGTGCCACACAAGAAGGTACATGTCCACCACACCATCTGTGGACAACCTCCTCTCTTTAAGAATGGTCCTAAGTCCCTCTGCCTTTAGCCTGTTGAGTAGCCGGGGATGAGGACCCTGAACTGGTGGTGCTGGAACAACCATTTGTGCCGGAGCTAGAGGGGTAGACTCCGGGATCCTTGACGGATTTGGACGAGCCCTTGTGAGAATCTCCGCTCGTCAGGTTTGAAGTAACTGCTCATCTCAGCTACGGGCACTTTGCACTTTCCCTTGCCTCCCTTCGCAGGTGCTTTCTTGCCTTGTTTGGACGAAATTGCAGCTCCCTCATTAATTACGATGCCCCGTGCTAGTTTGTAGGGTGGCATTCCACCTTAGTCCCAGTTGGTCCTAGCCATATCTGCAAAACCTTTCCAAAAGAGTTAGAAAATACAAAAGAAGAATTGCAGAATCCAGGTTGCAGATAAACTCGCTGAACCAATCGGCGAGTCACCGAGTCACATTGGCGGGCAAGATCGGGCTCGCCGAAAGGATTGGCTTGACAAAATTTCAGAAACAAAGCATGTCGGCGATGAACAGGCCCTTCGGCGAGTAGCCGACATCACTCAACGAGCTCAGACTAGCCCGCTGAAATTTACAGTGTGTTTAGGGGTGCAGAAAGGGCGATCAAAGAGACCTTTCGGTGAGTCGCCGAGTGAAATCGGCGAACTCAAGCTTCCCGCCGAAAGGTACATACTCAAACTTAACTAAATCACAAAATTAAAGGTGATCAAGGGGGACGTTGGCGAATCGCCGAACCGTTTAGCGAGCTCGACCCAGCTCGCTGAACTGCCCAACGTGTCAAATTTCAACCCCGTTTCCCAAAATCAAGCCGGCAGCCCCCGAAATCAAAATCAAACACAAACACCACTCAATTCATAGAAGACCTATAAGACCCATGCCTCCGGGGTACTCAGACTTCCCCCGATTTGGATAAAATTGGCCATTTGATGACTTTTGCCTTTAAGAATGACATCAACCGCTCTATCATTTGGAAAATTACGTCATTTGGCACAATTGGGGTTTAGTTAGACTTCACCCAACAAGACCCAACAAACATTAACTGCAACCCAATAATTTATGATCAATTTTATCGCATAAAACTCGGGAAATAATTATGTTAAACAATTAGGCACAATTTTGAAATAGAAAATAGGCAATCAAACATAGGCGCAACACACATCATCACAAAATTACCAAAAGCATTTGAGTTCAACTTCTAAACTAGAGTTTGGGGTTCGGAAAACCAACCTTAATGCTGAATAAAGAATTTGATATGCTAGGTGGCAATGTAATCCAAATCCGAGCACGAGATCAAGAACAAAAAGTGATAAAAATAGGAAAATATGGAAATCTAGAGTGTGTGTGAAAGTGTACGAGGCTAGAAATAAGAGAATGCGAAAGATTTAGAAAATTTAAACTGTTTGGCCTTTTAAAATCTTTTAGTTCGCTGCCCTTTTGGCGATATTAGTCGACCACACCGAACCACTCAGCGATGCACCGAGTGGTGACTTACTTCATCGAGTTTTACAGACTACCACTTCAGATTTTTGTGGGTCCAATGATGGTCCAAGTTGGGCTCACCGACCTCTTCGGCGAGTCACCAACTAGACTCTTGGCTCGCCAACCTGCATTTCTCAAACACTTTCCACTTTTCAACCTGCACAATCAACACCCGTTATTCAAAACTAAACATGAAGCATTAAAAACTTGGGTTGCCTCCCAAGAAGCTCCTTAGTTAACGTCGTGGCAACCCATTCAAGATTCATTCTTGGGGTTTGCCATAGTATCACTAGGCAAACCCCCTTGTTGTCTTGGGTTCAGATGAGAAGAATTCTGACCCATTTGGGTCTCTAGCTACTTGATAGAGACGGAATGAGAGGTCACCGTGAGAATGCGTGAGAGAATGTCTTCCATACGGCTACCCTCAGAATCTTTGGGCTTTTGGAACTCATGGGGAGGCATATACCTATCCTTCTCCACTTCTCTTTCCTTCCAAGAGGTGTTACGATCACGCACCTCTCTGTCACGGTCTCTCCAGCCCTCATCTCTATTCCAACATTGATTACCACCCGGCCTTGGGTAGTTTGCACAATAGCCTCCTTGTTGGTTGTCTAGCAAGTTCACTTCCTCATTGTACAACGCTTCAAATTTGGCCTCCTCGGGGCTTACACCACCAACACCGATAGCATTAACACTCCTTGTACCCACACCCATGACATTCTTGGCTAGGATATCCAGTTGGGTCATCATCTTTGCCATGATTTGGTCTCTCTCTTGATCTTTTCAATCTGCTCCTTTGTCAATTTATAAGTAAGAGGGGAGACTTGATCTTCACTAGTGTACCATGCCTAGTTAATCTTGGTCATCCAATCAAGGAGTTTGGGTACTATTGCATAAAGTTTTTGCATTAAACCTCCCGGAGAAAGTTTATCAGCCACTCTCTTGTTCACCGAATTGAGGCTTCTGTAGAAGTATTGCAGCAGCACATTATCGGGCAATCCATGAGTTGGACATTGAAGCAGTACAATATTTTTAAACCTCAGTCAAGTCTCATGGATTGGCTCACCTTATAAGCTTTTGAAGCTTTGGATGTTGTCTCGAAGAGTCATCGTCTTCGAAGGGGGAAAATCGCACTTGGAATTCAGTGATAAGTTCATCCCACAAAGTGATTGAATCTCTTGGAAACTCAGTCAACCACTTTCTTGCCTCACCCATAAGAGAAAATGGGAACAACCTCAGACGGACCAATTCTTGAGATATGTTCTTAAATGAGAACGGTCCACAGACATCAACAAAATTTCTGATATACTCATGGGTATCCTCATGAGCCAGCCCCCCCCCCTAATAAACTCTTCAGTTGTAGGAGCTGAAGCATAGTATATGTGATGTGAAACACAGTGTTTCCTTCAGTTGGAGGTAAACGAATGGCACCAACACCACCCATTAGGTTTGGGTCATTGACTACATTGAGATTCCCGATGTCGTCTTGGTGGCCCACTTGGCTACCATTATTTCCACTGATGCTCATTTTCTCCTCTATTTTAACACAAGCAACACAAAACCAAAAGTAAAGTAAGTATATTCAACTATGGCTAAAAAGAATATAATTCAACTTCACCAAAAGAATTTCAATCAACACCACTCCCCGGCAGCAACGCCATTTTTATTTGACATTTCAAGCACACTTCTTACAATTTTAAGTGTCAACGATCATAAATCAGTGTACAACCCAACTAAATGAGTTGGGGTCGAATCCCACAGGGAGAGGTACTGTTTTAAATTAAATTAAGAAGTATGAATGTGGTCTAATCAGCAATAGGAATAGACATTATCGGAAAAGGATATTAAACAAATCAAAGGGTTGACACGAATGTCAAATGGGGGGTCTAGATTTGCAATTATCAAATACAATGCTATCAAAAAGTAATGGGATAACAATAAAGAGAGTAATTCTCGGGAGGTGATCAATTATAGGCAAATTCGATATATGGGTAATTGAAACTACTAGTAAATAGCTAAATATCAGTAGGTAGCTAGACTATAATTGAAATAGCTTTCTCTCGAACAACTATTCCGCTTCAAATGATTTCTCTCGAACATCAACAAGCATAGAAATTAAGAACAACCCAAAACCTTAATGCATCTTCTCTCTTGAGCAAGATGGGTAGGATTGGGTTTAGGATTCACTCTCATGAGGTGAACCCAAATCAACCCAATACATACAAATCATTAATCAATAATCTTAGTTCTAAAATCTCTCTCTCGAGCAAGCTAAGAACACTAACATAGAACTGCATTTGCAACTACAATTCATAGATTAAACCACAATTAATGATTAAAACCACTTCAATATAGCATTTAATTATTAGCAATACCCATACACTAATTCAACCCATAATCACATGATCACACCGCAAAAATTGGGGTTTCAGCCACACATCATAAAAAGGTAAAAATAATTACCAAATCGATTAGTCATCAACTGGGTAAGAGAGATTTAGTCTTTACAGTGCTCAATTTGAAGAAAATCTGAAACCCACTTGCAACATCTCCAAATCGAGTCTCAAAACCTTCAAGCCTACTTAGAAACTTCAGAGAAAATTGTTCTAAAACTAAAATGGAATAAAAATTCGATTCTAAATTAATGTTCAAAATCTAATTTATAGTCGCCGAAAGTAAGCCACGAAGGGATCTTCGGGGAACTAAGACAGGCTCGCCGAACCACTCGGCGAGCTGCCCTTTGATCTCTTCCATCGCCTTTTTGCCTTGACATTTAGCATCCTCAAGGTATGTAACTTTGGGTGATCTATCTTGGCTTCACAGAACTGCTCGGCGATCCACCGACTACTCCTCTTCGTCGCCGACTTTATTCTTTCCTTCAGGGCTTGGCATACTAGAACTTTAGGCGGTCTGATAGCCACTCGGAGGTCTGATAGCCACTCGGCGATTCGCCGAACGCTCTTGGCGATTACCAGATTTTCCTTATGTCAGTTCTTCAGTTTGTTTTGTTTCTTTTTGCATGTTAATGTCCTTGCCTTCTTCCTCAATCCATATACCTAGAAATCAAGGATTAAACATAAGTTTATGGCATAAATTAAGTATTTGAAGACGCTAAATCTATCAAAATAAAGCCCTAAATGAGTCCAAATCCAGGACTCATCAATTTAGACTCACATAATTTAATAAATGGAGATATTTAAAAGTGTAGGGGTCTCTTGCTAAAATTCCTTTGCATGAACTTAAAAAGAGAAAAGTAGGTTTCAAAACTTTTGATTGCATGCTTATTGAATATGTTAAACATAGTGTTGCATATAGATTTATTATATTAAATAGTGGCATGAAAATTAGATCAAGTCTTACTAAGAGAAAAAATTTCTTATGTTGAAGTGGATAAATGTGTTTATGAAAAAATGGTAGACAATGATTATGTGATAATATGTTTGTTGATGACATGCTTATATTTGGTACAAGTTTAAATATTATGAAAACTATCAAATTGTTTTTGTCTTCAATTTTTGATATGAACGTTATAAGGAGTGAAGATGGTATAACGTATTCACAAGAACATTATGTGGAAAGACTTCTCAAATATTTTGAATGTTTTGATGTGACATCTATAGCCACTCCTTATGATGCTAACTCTAAATTGAAAATGAATTATGGTGACCAAGTTGCTCAGTCTAAATATGCTCAAATTATTGGAAGTCTATTGGATTTAATGAATTTTACTAAGTCTGATGTTGCCTATGTTGTGTACAAATTGAGTAAATATACTCATAATACCAATAAAGAGCATTGGTTTGCCTTACATAGGCTGATGAAATATTTGAGAGGAATCATGAATTATGGTATCATGTATATTGATTTCCTTCTACTTTCGAAGGATGTTGTGATACATCTGGTATCTGTGATTCAAATGTGATAAAATTCACTACTGGATATGTGTTCACCTTAGGTGATGGTGGAGTATCAAGGAAATCAACTAAACAGACGATCAATACTAGATCGACTATGGAGTCAGAGTTTGTAGCTTTAGAGCTGGCTAGTTCTGAGTCTGAGTGGCTAAGAAATTTCTTAGCGAATATCCCTTTAATAAAGGATGAATTATAAGTTGATCCCTTTAATAAAGGATGAATTGCCAGATCCCTTTGATAAAGGATGAATTGTTAATTCTTTTAATAAAGGATGAATTACCACTTGATCCCTTTGATAAAGGATGAATTGTTGATCCCTTTCATAAATGATTAATTGCAGTTGATCCCTTTGATAAATGATGAATTGCCTCTTGTGTTTATACACTGTGATTGTCAAGACACAATTCCTATTGAGTAGAATAAATCTTATAATTATAAGAGCAGACACATGAAATTGAGGCATGATGTCATAATACAGTTGTTGAGAAATGGAGTAATTAGTATGGATTATGTGAAGTCAAAATTAAATTCGGCCGATTCACTAACTAAACTCGTGTGAAGAAAATAAATTCTTCAAACCTTAATAGAAATGAGTTTAAGGCCAATTGATTGTCAATAAAGATGGTAACCCAACCTATGTGATTGGAGATCCCATGAAGTAGGTTCATATGGGTAATAACAAAGTCAATATTGACACTCCGCAGTAACTGAGAGTGCTTGAACTGCTACTGAAAATGAAGGATGAGTTATTAACTCTTCATCAATTCATATTCCTTAATTAAGGATGGTGTATTTAAAGTAGTATAAACTAGATGAATTCACCTATATGAGTAGTGGAGTGCGGCCGCTCCTATGAGACTTTGGCTTAATCTCTAGAGCTCTCATGAATACCAGGCACATGGCCTATTGGCGCAAAACCGTGTTGAACAACAAAATTACTGAGATCAAAATGTGATTGGTAAAGTCTCTGATTTACAATTAGAATTATTGGTTGATAGAAATATTATATTTCACTGGTAATTCTGTAAATTAAATTTTATCGATCTAAGTTTGGTTCATAGTCTGAAAGACACCCAATCTATTGTATTTTATTCTGAAAATCCAGCAAGTTATATTTTTTCGTATAAATTCTTTTGTGGGGGGGGGGGGATGTAATAAAATATTTATTTCAATTAAATTTATTTTAAAATGTAGTTACAAAGACCATTAATTTAAGAAGTGTAATAGAAAGTCTAAATGTTTTTGCAAGAGTTGGTAAAGAGAAAGGAAGTGCTGGCACAATTTTAACAAATGGCTTTTTGCATGAAGCTTTGTTATACAAGTGTCCATTACACTTGTCTTCCTTTGATAGGTATCCGGTTTCTATAAATTTCTTTCAATTTCTTTCTTTCAAATAGAGATCAAGAACAGAAAACTAATTCGCTCAACTTACTCTGTCATTCTCTCTTAGCCTCTCGACATATCTCTCTTAAACTTTATGTTTAAGTTAATTAATTATTTGAGCTTTATTATTTATTTCTCCACTAATAACTTATTGATGTTAATTAATTTGTTATTTCTTGTATCCTCTATTTAAGATCGAGAAGACTTGCATAATAATGGAGAAACATTTTACACCGAGAAGACTTGCATAATAATGGAGAAATATTTTACACCGTTAAAATAAGTTTCTTAGGACAGTGTCCAACATGACTCAAGTATTA
>JAJONZ010022465.1:0-14311 GCA_029582445.1 Solanum paucissectum
AGGACATCATGCTTACGGTTAAGGATGAACAAGGCATACAATACATAGCATACAAGCATACAATAGCATTTAGCACATAAGCATGCAACTCTACTAAATCGGTTAACATGATACTATACCCGAAATGTGGCCAATCGATCCTAACATGAGGTATCTAATCAAAGTAAGTTAGTAAACTGGTACCCACCCCCAATTCACTCCAATCGACATGCTTTTACACAATTAAGCTCAATCTAAAAGAAAGGAAGCCGTAGCCTACCTTAAGGCCGATCGCGCGCTCTCCAAATCACTTTAACGGAGCTTTCCCTTTCCGAACAGTCTCGAAACGCTGCCCCGCTATCAAAAATAGAGTCACAACGTTACTACGGTCATTTAGACACCAAAATCACAACAAACGGAGACGGGTCAATTTTGGAGTCAAAATGGAAATCGTGGGACCCCACCAAACTGTCCGAATTTGACTCCGTCAAGAGACCCAAAACAGCACTCTAAACTTGTGTTCCAAAATGGAACACAATCCGAGGCTCAAAACACAGCAAAAACCAACAAGCAAGAAATCACACTTTAATCAACTAAAAGAAACCCTACAGCAGCAGTCTAAACTCGGAATAAACGAGAATCGAAAGGTGCCAGCACTCCTTGAAAATTCTACGACAAAGTCACGACAATTCTCAACATATGGGACTTCGAATCACCCAAAACCGAGCTAAAATGAGTGAGATATGACCAAAACAAAAATACCAAAAACAAAGACTCGAAAAAGGTACTGCAGTCAGGTTTTATCGCGAAATTACCTCGAACTACGCGCACTCAACAACTTCCGAACACCCTACAGTGAAGCCATCGAAAATACGAAGCTCCCGCACTTCGAATCGCCTAAATCGGATGAGAGATGAGAGAGTTATGAGAGTTTGAAATTTGGAAATATGTTGCTGTGTTTCTGCATTTATTGCAGATTTTCTGCAATAATTTCCAAAACTTTAAAACTCCGACGGGGTGCTCCGATCTCGTTCGGAACCCCGTGCACTCAAACGAGATATGCAACCATACCAAATTTGATATTTCAGGCCCAACGGCGCAGTCGAAATTTCCATCAGAGGTCATTTCGATAAAAAGTGGGTCCCACTTCTAAAAGCCATTTTAAGTCAAAACCCACAAAAGGGCTCGAAAAGATATCGAAAACCTCGGGACACAAAAGAAAGGTCAATCTAGACCAAACTCGACATTTCGGAGCTAACCGCACTGACGGAATTCTCATCCGAGCGCGTTTACTCAGAATGTTGACCAAAGTCAAACTTAGGCTTAAACTTAAAGTTAAAACGCCTAATTGCACCGACTCACACTGAAAACCTCGGGAATCATGTCGACCATGCTACTAGCCTAAAATGACCCTTCCGGAGCTGATGGAATCGTCAGAATTGGATTCCGATGTCATCTTCTTGAACTTTTGATCGAAAATGATCGTTCAAGGTTCATAAGCCCCAAAACACAAAAATTCGCACCAAGACCAAACGAACGACCAAGTGACCGAACTGTCAGTCCGAGCAAGTCATAAATGACTTGGGGTCGCTACCGGAACGCTCTAAACGACACACAGAAGGCAAAACACAGAAATGACCAAGAGGGTCATTACAGTTGATTACTTGAACTCCCATCTTATTTGTAAAGGTTCGATTCCAACATTACAATCTCCTAAGGTTATAATTTTTTTAATGACAAGGGAAACACAATTTCCTAAAGTTAGAATTTTTTTTTATGAACCCGCAACAGTCGCTATCATTTGGATGCGCACAAGATAAAATCTATGCTCCTATGCAATAGCTCGCAAAACAAATAACAAAGGTAACTCGTATTATGCAAACCCGGTGCGACAAGTTCGATCCAAAAGACAAACCCCTTGCTTTCGCTGGTAAGGGGTTTCGAATTTGAGACCTCCAATATGAAAATCTCATGCCCAAAAATATATATTTTTTGTATATATATATATATATATATATATATTTCATTGGATTTTTTAAACGAATAATATTTCATTGGTCTATAATAGATTTTTTAAACGAATAATATTTTATTGACCATTCTTTTTTATTTATAGCTACGTCAGTAGACTAGAGGGTGTATTAAATAACTATATTAATAATAGTTAAATATAAATTTCTAAAATATAATTACTAAAATTAGTATAATAAAATACATTTGTCATAAAAAAAAGATGATGTCATTTCACTGTACATCAAGTAATATGAAAACGGAGGGAATACTCTTAATAATTCCGTTGTTTTATTTCTATAAATTAATTCATATTTATTTATTAAAAATATAACTTCAAGAGAATATTAGATAGGATACAATGTTAGACTTATCAAGTTTCTTAAAAATTTTAAAATTTAAAATGATGACAACTAAATAGAAATGAGAGATTAGAAAAAGAAACCAAAGAGTAAAGAGGAAGAGGACTTCCTGAGGGCATTTTCAACGCAAACATCAAAATTTACATTAAATTTGGTGTTATGCATCAAATTTTACACCAAAAAGTAATATTTTTTTCTTTTTTTATTATTATATTATTATTTCTTATTTCATAAAACAAATTCTTTCTAAGTACATTGTATTATTTGTTTAATAATTTATATGTTTGCATTTTTAATTTTTGTGAAGGTTAATTGTAGTTATATTCAATTATAATTTATAGTAGAATTAACATAAATTTATTTATTTTTAAAAGTCATATATAGAAAAATTAATTTATAAAAAAAGCTAACTTTTATATCTATAATTAATATTATATTAAAAAAATAATTAAATATACAAGAGATTTAATTAAAGCATACAATTTATATAATGTTTTGTATAATAAAATAATTTTAAAATATTTAATAAAGTGAATTGGTGTGATAAAACTATATTTACGTAAAATTTGGTATTGAGTTGGAGCTCTAAAACACCAAATAAGGATTTGGTGTAAAATCTGATAGTGGATTGGAGATGGTCTGGGGTACAAACTCTTTTGATGTTTATCTGTTTTTTAACTTTTACAGCTAGCAACTTTCATTTTTGCACAAAAAGGCCACTTATTACCGTTCACCATCTTTTTGTTATCTCATTCTCTCAGTATCCAAAGTAACACTACATTTTAGTATCTCTCCATTTTCCTCTGTTTCGTACTTAATTGATTTTTCTATAAAAAGCCCATTTCTATTTGCCATTACCTAACTGGTGTACACTCTCTTACTAGCACTTTGCTGCAACCAGCTTTCTCCATAATTTCAGCCATGGCAGATCGAGTTCTCACACCCTTTCTAGTTTTGGCCTTTTTCACCATCTTTGCTTCCCACATTTCAGGTACACGCTCATTTCCTGCACAAATAGCTAGTTGTCTGGTTTAATTTTTTTACTAATGTCAGTTTTTTTGGTTGAAATTCAGCTACAACAATGACATTGTTGAACAAATGTAGCCACCCGGTGTGGCCAGGGATCCAGCCAAGTGCAGGTATGCCGATTCTGGCTCGTGGAGGGTTTAAGCTTCCGCCGAACAAGGCATACAGACTTAATATGCCGGCTGGGTGGTCCGGTAGAGTTTGGGGCCGTCATGGATGCGCTTTTGATGCTGCTGGCCGTGGACTCTGTGCAACTGGGGACTGTGGTGGTTCACTTTTTTGTAATGGAATTGGTGGGACCCCTCCGGCTACACTCGCTGAGATTACTCTGGGCAATGAACAGGATTTCTACGATGTGAGTCTCGTAGATGGTTACAATCTCGCCATCTCTGTAACTCCAGTCAGAGGCAAAGGTGAGAATCATGCCTAAAAATGTGCTTCGATGCTTCTTTTTTTCTTCAAGTTGTCAGTTTCGTCATTACGTTAATTATTACCCCTTACCTTTTTCTTTTCTCGAGTATTAGGTTGATAGTTTTAGATCAAACAATATTAATAGCTCGTTAGTTGATTATACCTAATTAGTGGGAGTTTGTAGTTCTAGATCTACACTTAAGAAAATCTAATTTCTGGCATTGACAGGTAAATGCAGCTATGCTGGATGTGTGAGTGATTTAAACACAATGTGTCCAGCAGGTCTACAAGTTCGTTCTCATGACAAGAGTCAAGTGGTGGCTTGCAAAAGTGCATGCTCTGCTTTCAATTCACCAAGATATTGTTGCACTGGAACTTTTGGTAACCCACAAACTTGCAAGCCAACAGCTTACTCAAGGATATTCAAAACTGCTTGCCCCAAAGCTTACTCATATGCTTACGATGATCCCACTAGTATTTCCACTTGCACTGGTAGCAACTACGTTCTCACTTTCTGTCCTCACCATTAGTCTTGTCTTCCTTCTTTTATTCACCGTCATCAGATCAAATTAAATATATATACTACTCCTGATTTTTTGTCTTTCATCTTTATCTCTCTAGGTTAGATTCCTAGCTACCTCTATCTTAGTTATTAGTTATTACTACTCGTATTTTGTATTCTAATGATGTATTATTGTCTCTAGCGGTGGACCTTTTTCATTAATAATCAGATTTAGTTATTATGTCTAAGTTGTGATATATTGCACAGAATAATTTTACTCACAATTATTTTTTAGATTTAAATGATTATGCCTTTGACCAACACTTTTCGATCATAGAGTAGCGTTTGTATAAAATTATACATCAACAATAATTAAATTTGAAAATAAGCAACTTGAAAGATGGCCGAAAATTTATATAAATGCACATTTTATTTTATCATAATTCGTAAAATTTCTTATCATTTAACAACATTTCAAAATTTTACTCTCATATACGTCACTCTACTTTCTTTGATACATCTCTATCCCCTTCTTGGATATATCCATTTCTTTTTGGATACATCCTTCACCTATGTATTCATATTTCTATCGGTGTATTTGAAAGTCTTGTGATGTATTCGAATATCCTATCCCCTCTCTGATATGTCCCTCTCCTCTCGGATACATCTGTCGCCTATGTATTCGATTGTCAGTTAATGTATTAGAAATTTTAGTAATGTATACGAAATTCATAAAATTTTTGTAATAATAAAAAATAAAAAAAATAATATAATTAACTTTTAACGCTATGATTTACGCAAGTTATACTATTAATTACTACGTTGGATTTAGTACTCCTATTGATGACAGTGGAAAAAAGTAAGTCGTATTTTGCAGAGGAATCTTTGTAACGTGTCATGTTGGACAAAGGAGGTAAAAGACAGAAAAGTGTTTCAAATTGAGTTATTTCATTTTAAAAAATCAACTTGTCTCTGCTTTCGCTGTTTATTTCATTTTTAACAACTTTTTCTTTTTCTTACTTTATTACTCAGAAACTTTTCTATCTATTTCTTGTTCGAAAATTGTATTTCATTGGACTCACATTATGCACGGATTCAATTTTGATCGTAAGAAATCATTCTAACTGCATGCGTCGTTTTGCTAATTTTTTCTTTTTGCTTCTCACGTCATGATCGACACCAATTTTGGGTCTCGATTAATTTGAATTCCCTCATAATGTTTAACTTTGAGGGATAAAACATTTTCAACCATGTGACTTCATATCCAAAATTCAAACTCAATATTTTTAAAAGAATATTTGTCACTCCACCGTCTTGTATAATTTTGCCAAAAGTGTTACACCAATGATAGAAATTAGAATCGTTTTGTTGCTTTCTTTATTGGTTTAGATCACGATCTGAAATTTATCATAAATAATGTGAGAAAACATTAAATCACGATCTAAAATGTATAAAGTTAAACGATACATAAGCAAATATTAGACCCGAAGGTCTGAAAATATAATCGTTTAAGGGCTATATTTATATAACTTTTAAAAATAAGGAAAAAATCTCAATAATTACATAGAGACATTGGTTAAAATCTAAATCAGCCATATTGTGGCATGAAAAGTGATGGATACGCGTTTCGAATAAAAGGTGAATCCTGTGCCTTTAGTAGAAAAAAACTGTTATCCATCATTTTTAAAGCTTTTCCCTTCCTATTGCTTGACATAAAATCTCTTTCATAATTCATTTCTGTGCTCTGCTATGTACTTCCTCCGTCCATTTTTAGTTATCATAATTTCTTTTCTTAAAGTCAAATGATAATAACTTTGACTAATATTTTATGGTATATTTTTTTTTTTAATCATATTGATACACTTACAATTTGTAGTTTTTTTTTGTATGAGCATGGGCCGACCTCATGGCCCAAACTATGGACCACCAAGGCTCATCTATATCTGAAGTAACACTGTTGGGCTGCCAGTATGCATATCACTTCATATATTTAGCCATAACCAATTGAGGCTTTTCAACATTACCTTCGCCATAAATTACCATAAATGCAAATTTAAGGACGTTGGTCTACATTTTTCAATACAAAAAGTGAGTAATGTGGTTTATTGTTCGATTTTTTTTCATTTGTGTAAAACATATTATCAATGCCTACGATCTTCTTCTTTTTTCTTCTTCTAAAAGACTGGAAGAATTAAGAAGACCATCATTAAGGAAAACAAGGCAATAGCTTCGGTTAAAGCAAATCCCAAAATAGCATAATCAAATAATAATTTTGCCAATGAATGATTTCTCGCAACAGAATTAAGGAATTGAAAACATTTCCAATACCGACAGCAGCTCCCGCTGAAGCAATTGTAGCAGCTCCTGTGCCGATTCATTTCATAATTATAAAAGAAAGATATATGAGAGATAAGAGATGCTTGATACAAAATGTCGGAAGTTTGGCCTGAAAGGCAAATATCAAAAGTTTTGTTTGCTTTCAAAACGTTTGAAGTTAGACTTTGACAAGCTAAACTTGGTATCGGATACCTAAGTTGTTTTAATGGCTAAAACTTATAAAATTTTACAAAGTTCATCATTCGACTATCTTTGCACTTCCCCCTTTATTTTCTTAAAATCATTTGAACAACTACTGAAAATTCACTTCTTTATTTTTCTTTCCACCATAAGCGATGTATCGATCAATTGAGCAATTCGCTCATTTCTTTTCTCCAATTCAAATTCACAACAATCCAATCAATGCATTTCTACTGTAATAATAATGCATTTTTGCAAATTTCCATTTCTGATACCTCTGCAAAACTCTGCTAAAACTTTCACTTCATCTCTTTCCCTCTTCTCTACCTTTGAGTTCCATTTAACCAATCAACAAAGCTTTGAAGGACAAGAATTTGACAGAGCTTACTGGACCAGAAGAATTCATAAGCTTTGTGCTATTGACGGAAATGTAGACGAAGCTCTTCGACTCCTCGATGAGCTTCGACTTCAGGGTTATCATCCCGACTCTCTCAATCTTAGCAGCATTGTTCATGCTCTCTGTGATTCCCATCGATTTTCCGAAGCCCACCAGCGATTTCTTCTCGCTATTTCTTCCCAGTCAACTGTCCCTGATGAGCGAACCTGCAATGTCCTTATTGCTCGGTTGCTTTACGCTGGTAATCCGCAAGAAACTGTGCGTGTTATTTCCGCTTTGTTCTACCAGAAGCCCCAGTTTGTACCTTCGTTAATGAATTACAACCGTCTAATCCATCAGCTTTGTACTTTAGAAAGAAATAGAGATGCCCATCAGCTGTTTGTTGATATGAGAAAGAGAGGGCATTCTCCTAATGCTGTTTCGTATACTACTTTGATCGATGGGTATTGCGGGGTTGGCGAGGTTCGGGAAGCTGAGAAGCTGTTTGATGAAATGTCTGAGTGTGGAGTGATACCTAATGCACTCACTTATAGCGCTTTGATTCGGGGGATTCTTCGAAAGAGGGACATTGACCATGGAAAACAACTGATTGGAAAGCTTTGGGGCGTGATGCGCACTGAAGAGGATATGCATGTAAACAATGCAGCATTCTGCAACGTGATCAATTGCTTGTGTAGGGAAGGGTTCTTCCACGAAGTGTTTAATATTGCTGAAGATATGCCTCAGGGTAAAAGTGTGGTTCAGGATTTTGTATATGCCCAAATGATAGATTCTCTTTGTAGATTTGGGAGGTATAATGGGGCTGCTAGGATAGTTTATATGATGAGAAAACGAGGATTCGATCCAAGCTTAGTTTCGTATAATACAATTGTACATGGTCTCGTCAAGGAATGCGATTGTTTCAGGGCATATCAGTTGTTGGAGGAAGGCATTCAATTTGGCTACTTGCCATCAGAATTTACTTACAAGTTATTGGTAGAAGGTTTGTGTCATGTAAATGATCTTGTTAAGGCCAAGGCAGTCGTCAATATGATGTTAAATAAGAAAGACAATGACAAAACAAGGATATATAATATATATCTCAGAGCTCTTTGTGTTGTTGACAACCCAACTGAGCTTTTAAATGTCCTTGTCACCATGCTTCAAACTCAATGTCAACCAGATGTGATCACCCTGAATACTGTTATTAATGGCTTCTGCAAAATGGGAAGAATTGAAGAGGCTCAAAAGGTTTTCAAAGATATGATGATGGGGAAGTTTTGTGCCCCTGATGGTGTGACGTTCACAACTGTTATTAGTGGGTTTTTAAAAATCGGGAGGGTTGAAGAAGCTCTTGAGTTATTGCATAGAGTTATGCCTGAAAAAGGTTTAAAGCCCAATGTTGTAACATATAATGCAGTTATTCAGGGGTTATTTAAGTTACATCGGATAGATGAAGCTATGGAGGTCTTCCATAGCATGGTAAGTGGTGGCATTGTTGCTGATTGCACGACGTATACTGTTATTATTGATGGGTTGTTTGAATCCAACAAAGTTGATGAAGCCAAAAGATTCTGGAACAATGTTGTTTGGCCCTCAAAAGTTCATGACAGTTACATATATGCAGCCATTCTCAAGGGGCTTTGTCGCTCTGGTAAATTGCATGATGCTTGTGATTTCTTATATGAATTAGTAGATTGTGGGGTTACTCTTTGTGTCGTTAATTACAACATTGTTATTAATGGTGCTTGCACATTGGGCTGGAAGAGAGAAGCTTATCAGATTCTTGGTGAAATGAAAAAGAATGGACTAGAACCTGATTCTGTAACATGGAGAATTCTGGATAAATTGCATAGCAATGTGGAAAAACAGTTCTGCGAGGATTCGACATGCAATCAAGTGGGGGTTTAAGATAAGCCGGTCGTTGAAAAATTTTGGTCTTAAATAAAGAGTGAAGTGACTAAGTTAAAAAGCGTAAGGGCAGCAGTTCTCTCAGTTGTTATAGAATTAACCCTATGTGTGTTTTCATGATAGTAGGATGTCTTTGATGGTAAAAACAGTAAGTGATATTGCTTCTGCTTCATATCTAACCTTGGAAATATGGATGGGGGAAGCATTGGACTCCGACCAGTTATACAAAATCATAATTGGTTAACATGAGATTCAACATTTACAAGTAGCCAGGTAAAAATAAAAGAAACTGCAACATAACTATGAATAAATCAGAGAAGTTATCAGAAGGCAGTTCATCATATTAGATGAATGTACTTTCTTGTGTAATATCTCTTCTATTTATTACTCATAGCCTCTGTGATTTTTTTTAAATTTAGACATTCATCTCATTTAACTCAATAATGAGATTTATTCCATTCTGTCTGAATGTACTATTTCTGTAATGGTCAAGCAAACTTTTGATGTTTCACTATCTGAGAATTACTTCTTTCAGTTTTTAGTTTGTTACTGCCTTGCTGAATGCATCACCCTGCATTCAATATTTTATTTATGGATATTCAATTGAATAGAGAGCTATTATTCTTCTCACATTGAATTTGCAAATTTGTCATGTCAATACTTTTGACGTTTTACGTTGAAGAACTTATGCTCCAAGTTGATCTAAGCACCCAGCATTCCTATACCTTGAAGCTTCAGTCACTTTCCTCGGTTAAATAGAGAGGTATGCATTGAGACTAAGACCGTTAATCATTTATATTAAAGTTGTTCCTTTTATAAAAGGCGTAACTAGCTGCTTTGAGATGCTGAACATGAACAAGTAGCTTTACGATGCATCACTGAGTTAGTGCAGTTTTATAGTAGCAGGTACCTTGGTGGAGATCCTTCCTGGATTCCCCCCCCCCCCTTAATTTGAGTTTCCTCTTTGACATCAAGATAGTTTATCATCCTGAGGTCTCCCCTTTTTAAAAATTTGCAGTAGAGCTTTATTTTCAGGTCAGCAAGTGAAGGAATAACATGCTGGAGAATTACAAAAGGAGAAGAAATTAAATTGCTACAGCTGCTATACAAACTTTTCGACTGAAGAAATCTGGTAAGTAGATGTAGTCTTCATTCTTAATTTGCACCTTAGAGGCTTACATTCAGATTCTGTTTTTCATTATTTCTGTCAAATGGTTAACTTATTCCCTTTCTCATACAACCTCCATTTTAATGGTATGTACTTTGGAAAGATTTCATGTATAGTTGCATACATATGTGGTTCATTGAACCATCTTCTGATCTTCAAGACTTCGACTTGCTGAATGGAACTTCCCTAGAGATGCTATACAAACCATAAATTTTCACTGCTTCACTGTGGCAGTAGCCTGTTTCTGTGCTTCAATCAATTTACATGGTTGAGATAAGCGCATAACGTCTAACATGATAACTTAGGAACATACCAAAATTTAATTTGTTACATAATAGGACATTCAGATCACACTCAAGGATGTAGAATTATTGCATTAACAGAATGTAGTTGATTCTATGGGATTTTGCTTTTACAACTCTTGTTTTTTTGTCATGGCAGGTCGTAGGAAGCTCAACACTGTTCTACAAGTTTTCATCTTGGTTTGTTTTTATGAACAGAGACCACTTATTTCCAACAATTTACTCTCAACTAAACACAGTTCTACAGGTAATCTTTATTTTTGTGATCTGTTGTTTAGTAGTTTTTCCATTACATAGAATGTTGGGGAAAATGACAAAATGGTCCCTTATTTTGTATAGTAGATTCAAAGTAGCCCCTTTAAGTATCAATTGAATAATTTTGATCCTTTAAATTTGCTGAAGTGAACACTTTTAGTCTCCATTAAATATTTACCCATCTCGATTGTTAAATTTAACCGAAAATATGAAATCCTTTTTCATCTGTAAGGGTCATTTTTGTCATTTTGTCGCCGTTTTTATTTCTTTCTTGATCTGCTTTAATTCTCCTAGCTATGTAGAAGCAAGTTGCTAAGTGAAGCAGTGAGAGAGAGCGAGCGGAGTATGACGACACGAATAGCTCCGGGGGTCGGAGCAAACCTTCTCGGGCAACACGCGGCGGAGCGCAACCAAGACGCCACCGCCTATGTCGGCAATCTCGACCCTCAGGTATCTCTCTTTCCTTCTAATCCTAGGGTTTTTCTTCTTTGTTGACGCTTTTGGTGCAGTTTCACAATGTCTGTAATAGGAATAGTTGCGAAATTATACTAATAGAAAAGAACAGCTGATTCAAACTCAACACAGAGACTCGGTATCACTAGGGAAATTGTAAAATCTTCTCCCTCTACATAAAAACTTCTCCAAAGTCGCGCTCGTAAACATCTAACAAATAAGAAAGAGCTGAGTCAAATGGTTCAGCTCATTTTATAACTCGCTGAGATTTAACTCCATGAAAATGAGCTGGTGGGGTTTGATTCATTTTTTTTTTTATACTGTTGTCCTCTGCCACAAGCTCCTCGCTGATTGTTTTTCTTCCTATTTCTTTGTTGCTTTAAGGATAGAAGTAACTCAGAAAATTGAGATTTTTTTTCTAGATTCAGGTTACTAAATGTTTTTCTTTGGTGGATTGGTAGATTACTGAAGAGTTGTTATGGGAGCTGTTTGTTCAAGCAGGTCCAGTAGGTATGTCTATTTTAACTGAATAGATGGCCTCTTTAAAAGGGGAATAAATCAGTGGAGATTCTTGATAAAGTTATCTTTAACACTCTTTTTTTAAAATTTTCATCAGCATCCTCTTAGCCTTTTTTTTATTTTTGGAGATTTTTAGATTCTTTTATATCTCACTTGTTTGCTATATAAATCAATGTGTGCTGCAGTAAATGTTTATGTCCCCAAGGACAGAGTTACGAATGCTCATCAGGGATACGGTTTTGTGGAATTCCGAAGTGAAGAGGATGCTGACTATGTAAGTGTATTGGTTGTTTTTCTTGTCACACTATTTTACTTGCTGAAGTCGTTATCTATTATATGTTTGTCCCCATAAATTTGTTTTTTGTATTTGTTGCTTTCTCTATCTAAAGCACTACCAATGCAGGCAATAAAGGTACTGAATATGATAAAACTTTATGGGAAACCCATACGTGTAAATAAGGTAATGTTATGCCATGATGCATCTACCCTTGTTATAATGAATTCTTCCACATATTTCACATTTTATTTAATCTAATAATTTATCCTGGTACAGGCATCACAAGATAAAAAGAGTGTTGATGTTGGTGCCAACTTGTTTGTTGGGAACCTTGATCCTGTAAGCAATTCATATCCCTGATAGTATCTTACAAACTCTTAGTGTTATTCTCAAATCAAATGCATCTGGATGTGGACATTGGATAATAGCTTTTATTTAGGTGTATAACATCATCTGCATATTATATCACCTTGCTCATGCTAGTACTTTTATTAACTTATAAACCCCTTTTCTGTTTTATATGCAGGATGTAGATGAGAAGCTTCTTTACGACACTTTTAGTGCTTTTGGAGTTGTTGTCTCAAATCCAAAGGTTAACATTATTTTTCTTCTTCTTTCATATGATTCACGATTCTTCATTTTGCTGCTTTTAAAGATGCTGTCTGGACTTCCTACTTAGCAAAGAAAAAGAGCAGCTCAATATGTGTTGATTAATTCTCGCCTATTTTATATCCATGCTTCAGATTATGTTTTTAACTCCTAACAATCTTATCGTGCTTGTTTGATTGTGGTTCAATTTATTGTTGTTGCATCTAGAATCACATCACTAGGCAAAATCAGGAAAAAGTTCATCCTCCTCCGGCATGGCTAACTGCTCATTTTCTCCTCTCCCACCACAACTCCTTATCGTCTTGTGTATGACAATTCATTTAGCCAACTCCAAATAAATTAGTACTGAGGTGTGTAGTTGATTGGTCGATTGATTGTATATTCTTCTCATAAGGGAAGATCTGACCAGATATCTACTACTCCATCTTTGCCGACAGGAAAAGCAACTCTGCAGATTTTTTTACAGGATTAAATGAATCTCTATGTATACTGGAAATATGTAGGGGAAAGTGAACACATATTACATAGTAACTCATGTCAGCATGCTAGACCAGCTTGAATGTCAAACTATGCATGTATTGCTCTTTTTTTTAAAGTAACAATGCATACATTTTACTAGGACCACATAGTTTACTTGCCATTTATAGGTGGTCTTTGTTATATTCTGATGTAGTATCTTTCTTCCAGATAATGAGAGACCCCGAGACAGGGAATTCCCGAGGTTTTGGTTTCATTAGTTACGATTCCTTTGATGCCTCTGATGCAGCAATTGAGGTAACTTTCATTTTACCTCTTTGCTTACCAACCATATATTGTACAGATACATGATATGTTGTGACTTACAAGTCCAAAAAAGTTCAAATTTAAGTATTATTTTTTGTTTGACTTGGAGCCGGTGCTATGTGTAGAACTCCTGTCTTTTTTTGATGTCTGGATTATAAATTAGGATACATTTCTGATCAGACTTTAAAGTATAAGCTATTTGGATGCTGTGGGGGTTGTTATGTGTTAAAAATGCTGTGGGGGTGATTGAGAAGTGTGAGAAGAGGCTAGCAAGGTGGAAGTCTCAGTACCTTTCACTAGGGGGAAAACTAACTTTGATTAATTCTGTGCTTGATGCACTTCCAACAGATATGATGTCATTATTTCCTATCCCACCGGGAATCATCAATAGGTTGGATAGCATCAGGAGATTTTTTTTATGGCAAGGGAACAAGGAAAGGAGAGGATATCACTTAGTCAAATGGAAAACTGTGATCACTGAAAAGAGAGTTGGGGGTCTGGGGATCAAGAACATGAAGAACCAGAGTAAAGCATTGAGGATGAAGTGGCTTTGGAAGTACTCAAATGATAACCAGAATCTGTGGGGCTCAATCATAAAGGCAAAATATGAAGAGAGTGATAGTTGGATGACAAAGGAGGTTACCACCCCTTATGGTGTTAGCTTATGGAAATCCATTAGAGAACTTTGGAATGAATTCAAACCTAACACCAAGATCAAAGTGGTAGATGGCATAAAAACTAGGTTTTGGAAGGATGATTGGCATGCAGAAGGAAATATGGAGACTCTCTTCCCTGACATCCACAATTTAGTTCTTCAGCAACAAAGTACTATAGCTGACTTATGGACTCCT
>JAJONZ010022467.1:0-10083 GCA_029582445.1 Solanum paucissectum
TAAGAAAATTAGTAAAGGGATATTTAAATGCCCTGAATATTTTCCATATGAAGTGAAAAAACTACTTTCAAGAATTCTTGATCCAAATCCATTTTCAAGAATTACATTAGCTAAGTTAATGGACAATAATTGGTTCAAGAAAGGATTCAAACAAATTGATAAACCACTAATTTTGGATCAAGAACACGACGATGATTCACCTCGTAGTGTTTTTGATATTGTGGATGATTCGGATGCATGCAGAGTGTTCTTCAGGACACAAAGAACAGAGTTCATCAACAATAATGAAGCCTACTTGTTTGAATGCTTTCGATATCATTTCTCTTTCTCCTGGTTTTGATCTCTCTAGCTTGTTCGAGAAAGATAAGAGTCATAGGTTGGATGCTAGATTCACAACACAAAAGTCCGCATCCACTATTGTCTCGAGGCTAGAGGAAGTAGCTTCAATGGGGAGTTTTAAGGTACGTATGATAGTATAATATCGGTGAAAGATGTTCATCTGACCACCCTTGAGCTTATATGTGACTTTGCCGGTAGGTTCATCTCATCTAAAAGTTTAATCTGATCACCTTTAGCTTATTACCATCTTAGCTAAAAGTTTAGGATTTTAGAACGAACAAACTTTATATACTTTATTATGTCTTCAACAGGTGAAGAAAAAAGATGGGACGGTGAAAATGCAAGGAAGCAAAGAAGGGAGAAAATGGCAATTAGCAATTGATGCAGAGATATTTGAGATTACTCCAGCTTTCCATGTTGTACAAGTGACAAAAAAATCAGGAGAAACAGCAAAATACAGGAACTTTTGTGATCAAGGATTAAAGCCTTCATTACAAGATATAGTTTGGACATGGCAGGGCAAGTGGAAAATCAAGAAATCAAAACTTAAGAGGTAAAGATATGAAAACAAAAACAAGTTGTGGGGGTAAAGTTTCCTCTGTGAGACCTACAGGTCACGATTTTGAGTAGTGGATTCAGTCATAGATGTTTACGTTGGGTAGTTTGCCTGCATTACAATTTCAACCCTTGGATGAGAGCCTTCTCCATATCTTGCATGAATGCAAGATACTTCGTGCATCGAGCTTGTTTTATTTGGAAAATATATTTAAAGACTTGTTTTAAGAGTCGCCACTTAATTTTTTAAAGAAAAATCAAGAAAACTTATTTTTTCAAAAGATTAAAACAGTAAATCGATTGAAAATATACAAAGGGTTCGAGGTTCTTATTAGCATTTCGGGAAGGGTTTGAAAGCACCCGAAATGCCCGCTAACACGCGGTTATCCGGCAATTAATTATTTGGCTAAAAATAAGTTGACTTAATTCAAGTTGAGAAAATGAACGATCTTTAAAGTTAAAACCGTTTTAAGGGAGAAAAGGGAATATTGAGATATTACCTAAGTGAAATATTTTTTGTAAACTTATTTATTTATTTATTTATTTTTTAAATCAAGTAAGAGACGAATAATTTAGTTAAGGGATTATTTCAAAACGGGTGTCTTCTAGGGGGTTTGAATGTTCGAAACCTTAAGATTAACAACAAATGTTAACAAGTAAATAAACATAATAAAAATGAAGAGGGAAAGAGACTCGGACCCAAGTTTGGTTTTTCTGTCCGCCTGGACCAACACTTGGGCCTAATTTCAGTTTTAGGTCCAAAGGCCCAAAACTTAGTACCTGTCCTAAACTAACAAGATGATAATTAATAATTAAAATAAAAGGGCTTAGGCCTAACAACAAAATACAAAATTGGATATGGGGCCTTTAGGCCCATTTTTGTATACACTAGGTGTATACTAGTATATGCAATCCCGTGACATCAATTTCCGGGGACTTGTTCTTTGATTCCATTTGGCTGGCCGACTTGGAAGGAAAGGATTTGAACATAGAACTCGTCAATGCAAATGGTGATGGAAAGAGTCCATGAGGACTCATGATGGATGTCACATGCAACACAAATGAATAAAATATATAAGTACAGCTCGTTAACCCCTTTCTTAAAACATAAAATAAAAAAAAAAATATATATACATATATATATTAAAATAGAGCATTAAGATAGATGATAAAGCATATAGGTATTATGCATCAGTGGACCCACAATGACTCGGTATACATGTGGAAAATAAATTGAAATCTTGAAGGAAATATTTCTAAATGAACACTAAACTACAGAGCATGTATACTATAAGAGTGAAAAGATAGCAAAGGAGGGACATAGTTTAAAAAAAACTACCAACAAACCATGCTACATCAAATATAAATAAATAAATAAAAAGAAAACATAAACAAGACAGTGTCTAGAATTGATAATGGAAAACTCTTAATTTTAATCAAGTCTTAATAGGTATGCCCACTAGCAAATCTCTATTATTTTTTTTACTACACTTAGTATTAACAAAAAGGCTATAATCAAATTAAAAGAATCTAAACTCAAGCTTAAGAGACCATTTTAGATAGAATAAAATTGTGACAAAACAAAAAAAAAGAAAAAAAAAGAAAAAAAGGAAAAAGACAGGCCTTTATTAATCAAGCAGTGCATAATATGAAACAATCGATCAAAATATTAGAAGAAACTACCAGCCCAATACAATATTATAGAGAGCAAAATAATGAACAAATAAGGACAACACTCAGGTTCGCAGAAGACAACAAGGCTCAGAGTTACTCTTGACATGATAATGAGCTAACATTAGCAGAAATCTATAGCTATGAGTCAAACAGAGAAGCAATCGAAAACCAAAACTACGCAGAAGATAAAACTCACAATAAATGATTCAGGCTGCACAACAGACAAGCTCAATATTGAAATCCAAATAAGTTTTAAACCATTCCGAATAGAACAAAGCATAAAATTAGCCGTTTTCGAAACAAAACAGCCCCATATCAAAGTCAAGAAACTAACTCAACGACATTTCGCTATTCACACGGCAGCCCACCACTATTAACTCGAAATAATCGAAGGGAAAGCGAAAGAGCAAAGGAACATGTACCTTCTCTGGAGCAGCGAACTCAGACAAACGAGTAGAAACAAGCGAGCTTAACACCATAATGAGAACTTTCGAGAGATCCAACTAATTCTTCTGCCACCCACAAAGAATCGAGAAAAATATATATACATGTATTCGAAGTGTATTTTCTCGGCGATCTTTTACTGCTTTGGAACTCTCTATATAATTTCTTTGCCAACTTTTTTCGATTTTTTTCTTAACAGTGAACAAGACAATATAAATAGAAAGGAATCCGGTTCGGAACGGGGGAGCGGGAACTCGAAATCCAATAGAAATGAGGCCCAATTCGAAATTCAAATCCAAAAATTTTCTTGCACCATTTTGGACAAACATTTTTTCCTGAGAACTTTCCCCCATTCCGGAAGAGGAAAGGGGAGATGGATGCTTGGGATTGATCCTATCGTCCTTGACAAGCAACGTGTCTCGATCTCATAACCTCGAGGACGAACACGCGACTGCTCCTGCTGCCGCGACAGTGCTGTGGAGAGAGACGTTGAGGAAGAAGACAAAGAGGAGCAGAGTACTGCTCCTGTGATTTTCCGTGCTTTGACGCCGTGAATTTCTCCGTCAAAGAACGTGACTGAAGCTACTGTTAATGCGAGAAAGAAGAAGCGTGGGTGCTGGGGTCAGATTTTACACTTGGGTCGGTTGGAGAATTGGAAAGAGAGAGGAATTGGAATTGTGTGCTGGGTTGTTTATGGGCTGCTGTATTGTATTGAATTGGAAAAAATTGGTGGGCCAGGGATTAATTGAATTGGTCTGTTGGAATTACATTGTAAAGGCCCAAAGTTGGTCTTTGATTGGGGTTTAAAGGTTAGGTGTAGACTGACTTAGGAAATTAGCCAAATCGAGTCGGTTAGCAAATTTGGCTAAGATTTAAATAAAAATGAATTGATATGATTAATTAGTGAGCTTCTTAATCTCAACGAAATAAAATAATTAACTTAATTATAAACTAACTATTCCAAAAATATAAACTATCTTATAACTAAACTAGTTGACCAAATATTTAAGTAAAACTAAATATTTTTGAGATGATTTTCGAATGTTCCTAAAATATATCAATTATATATATAGACATGTAAAATATAAGTATTGTCTAAAAGTTATAATAAGTGACATAATTTATTTAAAATAACTCACAAACTATTTTCAAAATTTATAAAACTAATTATCTTAGATCGTTTAAAATGGAAGAAGCTCGATGATTAATATATATTGTGGAGGTCCAAAATTGGGTGTCAACAGAGCTGTTTCTGTTTTTTACTAAAATCATGTAGGCATTATGATCATAGCATTTTTTGTCATTGCTCTTTTTGTTTGTTGTCTTGATGTCTTAGTGTTTCCCATGTAAAACATTTACTATATAACCATGCCTATTTGTATTCATATAGTTAATTCCTCTTTTGCAACACTAACATTAAGAAGAAACAGTGACATTTATTGCAACCAACTAGCATTTCTGAAAACAGAATCATGCACAAATCAAGTGCTAAAACAAAACAAAAAAAGTGATCGATTCAGAACAAGAGATACAGAAAACATGCTCAGCATGCAAGAAGTTGAATCTTGATCTTCTGTAGCATCCCTACAACATCTTTCATGTTTGTCCTACTTGTCGGAGATTCGGCACAACAATCTAATGCTACTTTCAGGATTGATGCCACAATATCTAACTCCTTCTGTAAGCGATTATCCATTGGTGTAACCAAGTTAGGATCCATAACGTCCATTACTGCCTCTGGGAGTGAATAACTCACCCATTGCTTCAAGCTAAGATCTCCCTCAAAATCACTAGGCTTTCTCCTAGTAAATGTTTCCAGCAACATAATCCCGTAACTATAGACATCACATTTTATTGACACCAGTCCATCCAATCCATACTCTACAGTCAAACAATTAATTTAAATATACAGTATACTTTCTTGATTGAAAAAAAAAGACGAAAAATCAATATTCAAATTAGCAAAAACAAAGAGACGTACCCGGTGCAATATAACCAAATGTTGCTAAGGTCTTTGTGTATAAATCACTCTCATCTTCACCAAGCAGTTTTGAAATACCAAAGTCGCTTAGATGGGCAACCATATCCTCATCCAGCAAGACGTTACTAGGCTTTAGATCACAATGAATCACGGGCGAGGAGCAACCATGATGAAAATATTCCAATGCACATGCCACATCTATCATAATACTTAGTCTCTGCCTGATGTCTAGGAAGTAGTTGTGCGAATACAAATACTTGTCAAGACTTCCATTAGGCATATACTCGAGCACTAAAGCCTTAAAATCAAGGTTGGAGCAACTAGTGATGACTTTCACAAGATTCCTATGGCGAAGGCTACGCAAAACTTCACATTCTGTATCAAAACTCTTGAATGCCGCTTCCAGTTGCAGATTGAACACTTTAACTGCAATGGCCGTTCCACCTCTGAGAACACCTTTGTAAACAGAGCCAAAACTTCCAGAACCAATCAGATTACTGTCGCTAAGCGATTCAGTTGCTTGGAGCAGTTCATAGTATGAAATTCTTTCTGTTGTTGTCATAGACAATGAATCAGCTTGTTGAGGAGCTCTTTTACCTCTTCTATACCTTAACCATAGGAACAGAAAGGCGATAGGAACAAATACAAGTGCTATTCCTAGCAAAAGAAATAGAAGTAGCAATTTTTTCCTATTTGATCTGTGAGTTGATGAAGTGGGGCATGGTGGGACATTAAACCTTGACAAACCACACAATGCTTCATTGTTGGTGAAAAATTGACTGGATAGGCTCTTGAAAGGACCCCCCGAGGGTATTTCACCGTTCAACTTGTTGAATGAAACATTGAAATACTCGAGGTATTGTAGTTTCTCCAAAGACATGGGAATGATTCCTGATATATTATTATGAGAAATGTCTAGGAATTCCAAACCTATCATGTTGCTCATTGAGACAGGTATAGATCCTTGCAACTTGTTGTGTTCCAAATAAAGATATACCAGATTTTGCAATCCTCCAATTTCTCTAGGAATTCCATTTGTGAATTGATTCATTGACAGATCCATATAATTCACAGCCTTTAGATTTCCAATTTCCGGAGGTAAAGAGCCAACCATGTTGTTTGACGATAAGTCAAGCTTTATTAAATCTTTAAGATTTCCTAAGCTTGTTGGTATATTGGAACTCAATTTATTGGAAGCAAGATCTATCAATCTAAGGGAAGTAACGTTCCCTAAACAATTAGGAAGAGATCCTGAAAGTTGATTTTGTGCCAAGTAAATTTCACCCAAATGCTGCAATTTACAAATGTTATCTCCAATAGATCCTGTAAGTTTGTTGTTGTTCAATTCCAAGCGCTGAAGGTTTCTCAAGTTATGAGTCAATGTAGGAATTGATCCACTCAAGTTGTTTCCAATGAGAACAAGTTCTATTAAATTGGTTAAGTTTCCAACTTCATTTGGAATCTGGCCGTTAATGTCGCAAGCAGTGGCATAAAACTTTACAAGATATTTGGAGAAGTTCCCTACAGAGACCGGAAGCATGCCATTTAGAGGGTTGGAAGATAGATAAAGAGTTGTTAATTTTCTGCAATTGGTTAAGGAAGTGAGGAAGCTTAAAAATGAATCACTGGTTAAATAGTTTCTCTGCAAGTTTAGGCATTGTAGATGAGTCAAATATCCAAGAGAATTGGGAATCAATCCTGTGAGTTTGTTTTGTATAAGCTGTAGATGAGTAAGCTTTGAACAATTGGAGATAGAATGAGGAATAGTCCCAACAAGATTGGTTAAGCCACCCAGATAAAGTATTTCAATGTTGGGTAAGGTAGAACCTATGTTTGGTGGTAGAGTTCCTGATAGATTGTTATCTGAAAGAGCAATTGTTCTCAGTCGTGATATGTTGAAGATCTCCATTGGAAGTGAACCACTAAAATTATTAAACCCAAGATTAAGTACCTCCAACTCAACGAGATTTCTTATCTCTTTGGGTATTTCACCTGTCAACACGTGAATGAATTTAGCTAGCTAGTTCATTAATACAGATTGCTATATATCACTTTGAATACGTACCAGTAAACCTATTTTCGTTAAGATATAAGAATTGCATCTTGGTTAAGTTGCCAATCTCCCGTGGTAAGAATCCACTAAGATTGTTGCCCCACAGTAACAATGATTGCAGCGATGAGATATTGAATATGGAGATCGAGATAGAGCCGGTAATCTGGTTATTCTCCACCCTTAAGTCCACCAAATTAACAAGATTTCCGATTTCTTGTGGAATTATCCCTGCATTTAGTGTGTAATAAAAAAAAAGATCTAAGGTAATTAGATACAATAGTACTAGCATTCATCATATCATATCTCATCTCATCTCATCTCATATATATATATATATATATATATATATATATATCATCATCATATCATATCATATTATACTAAAAATGGGAACATCAAAATGAAAAGTTGAAATACCTTTTTAACCTTCAAAACACTATTTCTATTATTATTCTTTTATAAAACCAAATATATATTCTAATAACTAATTAGATATAGATGAAATCAGTTTTAAAAGTATTCAATGTGCATTAAATTATTTAATGATGGAATTAAGTAAGATATGTGACTGAGAATGACCCGTACTGTTGGGTTTTCAAGGTGATTAGGACGTCATGCGGAAGGTTATAATTGCAAATCATAGAGTTGATAAATCAGATAACAAAAACTTATACTAAAAATATAATATCATAATATGAAAACTAATATAAGAGAAAAATATTAAAACTATTGAGAGAATAAATCTTCCCATAAGCTAAACTCTTAAACGTCTACATTGTGGATGCTATTGTGTTGTGTTATGGGAATAGGGATCTTCAATTTATAGATCTTCAAACTTTTCCTCTATGGAAAGAATAAACCAAATATGGAAGAAAAATATATTTTCCTTTCATGAAAAGTAAAAACATTTATGATAATGTTTTGTCTTTTTTTTTTTAGAAAAAACTAACTTCAAATAAGGTAAGAAAATCAGGGTAAAACCCTAACACATACTTTACTCAAAACATTTTTACATTTTTGTCAAAGCATGAAGAATTCTAAGAGATGAAATTCAATGCACACAACATTCATTGTAAATGAATATAGGACATTTAAAATTAGTCTAACCTTTAGATTTCTCCAATTGAACTACTATAAAATAGTATAAATACCACTCATTTTCCTCAAATAGATAAAGGAAGTTGAAAAACTAAATTTCATATGACAGTCAAATTACTCGAAGGTAAATGGCAACTATCCATCCAATTATTTTACAAGATGGTAAAGTTAGTTTCATCATTTAGACAGAATATGTAGTAATAGTTTGGCTAATTCTCATTCTTCATTTACAAAGAGATATTCTTTTTTCGCCTTACATATTGTAAATTATAATAGGATGTTATCTGGTTCCAATGATTTGTTGATACCATCATCTAGACAACTTTTTTAGATTTGTGTAATAAAATAATTATATCTATTTTCTTTTGCTATTTATTGTAATTGACACTTTAATTATATTGTAATTTTCTTTTGGACAACATCTGAAGTTTCATGTACTATGAGGAAAAAGGTGACCTTCATTTGAAAAGTTTTATATACGCTGCAGATTTTAATAGGAGTATGCCAATAACATCTGTTAGTCCATATAACTTTACACTTCGGATAAACTGGTGTACACCCTATTACAATCGTGACTACATTCATTCATTGTCTTAATTTGTCCTTATGTTTTGATTCTAAATTCTCATTTGTCCTTATGTTTTTATTCTAAATTCTCATTTTAATAAGATCTAGAGCTTTATAATAAGAATATATAAATTATATTGTATTTGGATTAACAGTTTGACACATAAATTGAATAGGGTTTTTTTCAGGTTCAATCGCGATTATTAGGATCTGATATATATTTGTAAGAAGGATTTATATCATTTTGTTTTCTGTAAATGTTATTATTGGCATCGTATGCATATATGATGGGTTATGTGCAATCAAGAAATATTTTAAAATGCATTGTTAAACCTCATGTCATATTGGCGACAATAGTTTTAATCATGATAAAAGTAATTTAAATAGTAGGATACAATATACACTAATATATAAAGATTTATATACTAAATAAGTCACCTTATTATTACCACTTTGAGCAATTTTCAATATAATTATGTGTTACATCGTTTAAAATTTTATAGATATTTTTTAAAATATTCTATTCTTAATAAACTAATAAAATATTTAAATACTTCAAATATTTGTCTTATAAATCCATTTAAACATTTTGAATATGTACACAATTAAATTTTAGTAATTTACCATTTTTTAAAAAATATTATTTGTCTTATTTAAGTTTATTTTTTGTAAGGGGTGTGTAAGATAGAATAGATAAAACTACATTTTTTATCAATTTTTTCTTAAGGGGTGTACAAGATTGAAACACAATGAATAATTTGAAATGAAGAAAGTAACATATAATTAAATTATTAATAACTTCTTTAATTCACCGAAGAAATAGTGATATAAATATTTATCCTTATTTATTTATCCTTTTGTCTCATTTTGAGAAAAACAAATTCAATGTTTCAACTTTTGTTACCCTTTCATATTTTAAGTTGTCACTCTGTTGATGCTAGGGGTGTACAAAACCGAATCAAACCGCAAACCGAGTCAACCCGGAAAAAAAACCCGACTAGTGGTTTGGTTTGACTTGGTTTGGTATTGGAAAAAAAAACCCGACTATATTTGGGTTGGTTTGGTTTTAACTAAAAAAACCCAACCCGAGACCAAATCAACCAGACATTATATATATAAATTTTAAAATTTTATTTTATACATAAATATATTTACTTTGATATAATTTTTAAATATTTCTTATACTTTTTCATAGTTTTTATCTTTTAATATATTATTTCAAGTTTGAAACTTAGAATTATGAATGGTCCTATAAAGATTATAGTCCACAAATGTTGGTAATTATAATAAAGCTTAAATCAAAATCAAATTAATACTAATGCAAAAAGAAAATCAATTCAACACTAAGAATGACAATAATATTGAATATTTG
>JAJONZ010022468.1:0-15474 GCA_029582445.1 Solanum paucissectum
ATAACATAAGAAATCAACTAGTAAGAATATACAATAAACCACTCGCTTCTCCACCTGTGGCCTCTCTCGAATATCTCAGGATTACCCTAATACCCTTACTACTAACCACCTTCTCAATCAACCTACTTACTTGGTTCTTGATCATAGCCTAACCATTCTAACGCATAGAAGAGTCTACGAATACAACTACAAGCATTCCGACTAATCACCCCTACATACCCTTACTTCCTCTTTTATATTACCCAGCCTTTGCCACCTGGTACGTTATATCAAGCCTTCTAACTACTAACCACGAACCCCTCTCTCCAAGCTAGAATTCACCTAAGTATTTACCTCACATACGCTATCTCCACTTCTCACCCTTGCAACATACGGACAACCCATGCCTCTCAACATTAACACTCCTGAGCTCTTGACCCTTCCAGTTTCATTCAACAACGAGATACATAACGGGTTAAATCAACATAGTAGAACAAACATAAATAGGTCATTGTAATCATTTACATTCCCAGGAAAAACAACATCAAGTATCACTTACGATCAACGTGCAACTTCACTATTACACGATATACAATTATGTCAAGTCATTGGTCCTCTCAAGGGACCCAAACCCAAACTGTTAGCATATCGGAACGTGGTACCCGATCCAATGTTTATGTCAAAACGTGGCAACCGATCCCATATTTATGTCGGAACGTGGCAACTGATCCAAGTTAGTGTGTCGGAACGCAACACCCGATCCATTCAACAATCACAATCACAATCATGTATATTCTCACAATCATACATCAAGCGGTGATTCATGGCAGACAATTCTTCATTCATACTTATTTACATTAGGTTTGATCACAATGCTTCATTCAATTGCACACACATCATAATGCGGAATTCATCAACATATATCACCCAACCAAGGAATTCAAACCATCATCCAGCCCTAGTTCATCGTCGAAGGCTTCTTCCTAGGATTTAATTATCTCTTATTAGGTGCACGAAGGCCTATGCATAAATCCTACCATTGATTTACATTATATTACGCAGTGAGCACAGATTTATAACTACTCAATTAATAAACCTACCCTACCTTGGCGCCAAGCAGTTGTACGGAGTATTTTTTTGGCCTTGATTCTTGTTTCCCAATTTTGTGACGGTGATCTTGACCGAAAATCCACCATCCACCGCGCTCCTTACGCTAGAAATATTCTTCTCCTTTCTTCCCAAGCTTAGAGTAGTTTTTGGAGGGTTTCTGGGATGTTTTATGTCTAATTTAGGTATTTTAGGAAGAAGGAGGGATTACGATTTCACGTTATTTACATTCTGTCTCGCCTATCCCGCTCTGATGCCAGCTTACCTCGCCGTGGCGTCCCCGCCCTGGCGGGACAGTGACTCAGTCTTTTTCTGAAATTTGCTTTTCTTAAATAACGATGGTTCGGGTCGTTACAGTTGTTGAGTCATATGATTCAGTATGGATATCACTCACTACGGTCAGAATCGTGACATATTACTTTTTTTACTAACTATTACCATTAAAGTTAGCTTAGTCTTCATATTAATAAAGATGAATTACTAACAGATACTTCTTATTTACAATTCTTTAAGACACATGCAAAAGGAAAATATAATAATTACGAAAAAGGGGTTTGTGCTTATGTTTGAAAAAATAAATAAAGACAAACTAGAGACATTAAAACAAGAAGATGTACGAGTTTAAATGGTCTACTTTTCATCACATGATAAGGTAATGAATTGATATACTAGAATTTAAAAAACGAAGACTTCCAAATACTCATTTACTTATTATACTTCAAGAAAATTACAAATTACTAACTCCCGAAGCATATTTGTATGTGCTGAATTACCAGATGAGAATATAAACCCCTATCTATAGTCACTTGTTACGAACATATGATGCATGATCATTGTGCTAATTTGAATCCAACAAATTCTTGTATGAAAAAATAAAAATAATTGCAAAAATAAGTATCCTAAAAAATTTGCAGATTAAACAACAAAAGGTAAAAATTCATATCCAATTTATAGAAGGCAAAAGATCGGAAAAAGTGTAAAATTAGAGGACATTTTCTTGATAATTCATGGGTTTTTCCTTACAATCCATTTTTACTTTGTAAATTTATCTGTCATATGAATGTGGATAATTTTTCATATATTAAAGTTGTTAAGTATATTTACAAATACATTTGCAAAGGCCATGATAGAATAGCTTTTAAAATACATGCTAATGATGCAAATTTAGAGATAGATGAAAAAAAGAATATCAAACTGTTAGGTAGGCATCACCTGAAGCTGGATGGAGAATATTTGCTTTTCCTATAAGTGAAATGAGTCCAAGTGTATATCATCTTCAATCACATATGGATGGACAACAATATGTTTCCTTCATAAGTACAAACAACATTAATTGTTCTGGGAAGTGAACAATACTCTCACGTCTCATATTAGATGGACATTTTTTATTTTATACCGTAACTAAGAAATAATTAATAGATTGATTAATTTTACCTTTTTTCCTTTGTTCATATTAGTTAGCCTCCTGGAACAAAAAGATCGGATCTTCAAAATTTGTTTAAACTCATATTAATTGTAGGGGTAAATTAGAAAAAAATAATTAATTATATCTTGATATCGTAAGTGATCAAGTAATATACGATAAATATATTTAGTAAAATGTTCATCTAGTATGAGACGGGGGGAGTATTGGTTATATAGTATAGAAACTATGAGTCTGAAAACACAACTAGAAAACTATAAATTACCTAGAGATTTTACTTTGGGATTATTTTCGTAGAAATTTTCTACGAATTTTCATGCGAAAATATGAAATTCCTAAATTCTGGACTTTTTTAGCTGCGAAAAATATTTCCCCAGAAAAATTGGTAGGTAAATTTGTCGCCATTTTCATAAAATTATTACCTGGGGAATTATTTGGGGTAAATAATTTGCAAGTTCCATTTTCATAGGTGAATTCACAAGTAATTAAAAAATTCTATTTTTAAATTTGTTTGAAAAAAAATTCCTAAATAAACTTATTTCCCGATCCAGCTAGAAATAATAACTTAAAAAATTATTTAGAAATAATTTTATATGTGGTATTACCAGGGAATTTATGTTCTACGAATTTCTTTGGGAATTTATTTCTTGAGGATTTACTTGGATTTTTTTTACTTGTAGAATTACTTGATTTTATTATTGTGAATTTGATTGGAGATTTGTTGAGAAATGCATACTTGAACTTTTTTAAATATAATTTAACTGGAAGTTTTTTTTTTTTAATCTAAGAACTTGTTTTATTTGAAAACTTCGAGGATTATTTTGTTTTAAATATATTTAACCAAATAAAAAATTACAATAATATAAAAATAACAATGACATTAGAATGAATTTTATTGGTAAATATTTACTCTACTTTAGATTAAATAATTATTATACAATAATATCAATCTAATGGTGTTGGAACATTACTACAAATATCATTATCAACATTTTTAACTTATCACAAGAAATTAATGATGCGTTTTTTTTTTCAATTTAAAAGATAGAAAGTATTAAAATTATATGGCTAGTTATTTATCCAATTGAAAAATAACTATCATAAATGTAATTAATTTTGATTTAATGTTATTTATATTAAATTGTGTATTATTGAATAAGTCAAGCATTATATTAAAGTATAGAAAAATTCGATAATATACATTATTAATGTGAAGTTTAATTATCCTTCATTGATTAAATTATATTAAATGAAAAATAAATAAATTTTACTTGTACATCAAATTGATATTTTTTTATAAGCATTAAAAATGACATAATTTCTATATATATAGTAAGTTATTAAATGATATTTATTTGCAAATATATAATTAAGTATGTAAAAATATAATTATTAAAATATAAATTAAGATTAAAAATACCACAAATACCTAATAAAATATATTATCAATTATTGATTATAACTTTCTTGCACTTTAAACTTATAAATTTATTTGTATAATCAATTATTTATTTATATAAACTTTGTTTGTATAATTTAAATTTTGTCTATGTTTAATATGCTCAGTTATGGACATTTTCCCATAGAAAGTGTAAGCATAAAATTTTCACAAATATTGGGTGGTAGTGGTTTATTTTAAATATATAAATAATTGTCATGTTTTACTTTTTAGAGTCAAATTACATGAACTTTAGCCAATATTTAAGATATATTTTATTATCATATTGATATGAGATGAACTAAGAGAACTTTTCTAGAATTTATGAATATCTAAATGGTATTTTAAATACTCAATTCAATTAGTTAATTTTTTCTTTAAAAATTAATCAAATTGGAGAAAGACACAAAAAATTAGTGTAGTGTCACTGTATCTTTTGTACCACATCGAAAAAAGACACAATTTTTTTAGCATTTATAATGCTATGACTTAGAATATTGGTAGAATGAATTTCAAGGAACAACTATAAATGAGTAGGCATGGTGTAACATCTCACTATTTGAAAGAACTAGAAAGAGCTAGAATTAGAAAGAGTCGTTTTTGGAAAGAATGAAAAATCTGGAAAATTGGTTAAGTTATGTTAAGTTTGAGTTTTGGGTCAACTTCAAACTACCATAACTCCTAGCTCAGGATGAGTTAGGTGTTCTACAAGATACCGTAGGAAATATCTTTGGATTATCTTTCCAACGCCGCAGAGTTTGCGCGATTTCGAGTTCTTATGAGGTAGATATGCCCATTTGAAGCTGTGCAGTCTAGATAAGGAAAGTCAAAACCGGGTTTTAAGGGGTATTTTGGTATTTTCCTTACCCAATTGATTTAATTCATATTTAGTGAATTAATTAGGGTCAAAACTGAATTGGTTCAGTTTACACAATTAGAAATTTATTGTAACACCTCAGATTTTTTTTTCCGAACTGAGACTCGAACCATCCTTTGTTGTGAGTATGATTTTAACGAGGAAATTAAAATTTCTTGAGTGTTAAGGTCCATAGATGTAGTACCTTGAGTTCCAAGAAGAACTAAAGAGAGTTCATTCAAGTCATTCCTAAGTTCCTTTAAGTTTTGGGTCAACTTCAAACGACAATAACTTTCAGTACATGATAAGTTAGGTGGGCTACAAGGTACCCATGAAGGTATTTGAATTATCTTTCCAACGCCGCCGAGTTTGCTAAGTTTTGAGTTCGGATGAGTGAGATATGCCCTTTTGAAGTCAGGCTGTCTAGTTAAGGAAAGTTACCCGAAATTAGTAAGGGGTATTTTGGTCTTTTCCTTACCCAATCAGATTTAATTCATTTTTAGTAAGGTTTAAAGGGTCTAATCCTATTGGGTTCAGTTTTATAATCCTAATATACGCTTAGGGTTTTAGTTGAGAGTTCAAGAAGATAAAAGAAGAGAAAAGAAGAGAGGATCAAAGCGTTCATCGAGAGTCTTGCGTTTTGTTGCGGATTTTCGCCATGGGTTTAGTCCCTAAGAGGTATGTAAGCTTCCATAGTGTTGGGTTTGTTCACCCACACGCCAATCATGTTAATTTCAGCGTTAAATTCATTTTAGAAAGTTGAGAGTTTGTTGTTCTTGATATATGTTCTTGAATTTTCTTTCGTTCTTGAATTGGGCTGAGATTGAAAAGTTCTTGAGATTATTGTGTCGATTTATAGAGTTGTTTTGAGTTAGATTCTAGTGTACATGTGCTGGGTATCTGAATCTAGAGAGAGGTTGAGCAAAAGAATCGAATTTAGGCGAATTGGGGTTAGAAAATGAAGAAGGAAAAAGTCGGGCGAATCTGGCAACCTAGTCCGCGTCGCGGACCTGCCTCCCCATTTCATAAATTTTTTCTTCGCGTTGCGGAGAGGTCACGGACCTCTCTGCCTCAAAAGTTATTTCGCGACCAAATATTAAAATGCATCTCCGCGTCGCGGACTTGCTTCCAGACAGTGATTTCTTGATCGTTTCTCATGTTTAACTATCTAAAAACACTCCTAAGCATCCCGAGATCTTTCCTATCACAAATCACAACCTTGAATTCATAAATCAAATTCAAGGTAGAGTTGAGAGTCAAGTTTTGAGAGTACTTTCAAACATTTTTGAGAAAGTCCCATTGAGTCTTTTTTAGGAGTCTTCTACAATTTCTAATAACTTGTTTCAAGACTCGAGCAAGTGAGTATGAGGATGAGGAGAATGTATTCATGAGTCTACTTTGTCATCATGAAATCTTTCATATCATGAACCATAACTCTTGAATTCATAATTCACATTCAAAAGAGAGTTAAGGGTAGAGTTCAAGGAAGCCTTTGAGTTCAATTGTGAATCCTTTGAGATCCATAATAGATTTGAGTTAAGTTTTGAATAAGTAAGTATGAGAATGAGAAGAGTCGTATACATGAGTTCCTTATTGATATTTTGACCCTTGAGTCGAGTCGTTCATGCCCATAACTTCCACATGAACTCCATCAATTGAGTACCTTTGAGAGGAGTACTATCTTCAAGTTCTAAGTCCTGAGTATTAAGTTCCTAATCATTTTGAGATTATATTTCTAATCATGGGACTAATACATGTTACCCATGAAGCCTTGTTCATGCCCATAATTCCGCATGAACCCTACGAGTCGAGAAATCTTGAGATGAGGAGTATCATTGAGTCCCTGAGTTGAGTTGTTCATACCCATAATTCCGTATGGAACTTATGAGTTGAGCATTCTTGAAATAAGTAGTATCATTGAAGTTCTTGAGTTCTTAAACTGAGTTTTGAGAAAAGAGTTTTCTAAAACATGATTAGTATGACAATCGAGTATGCCATTAATGTATGAGCAGTATGGTATCTAGATATACCATCAATGTTTATGCAGTATGACTTCCCGAGTCATCAATGATCATATTATAATATGATTTTTGAAAGTTTTTGAGAAAGAGCAGAGTTGAGTTCATTTTCTTTAAAATGATATATAGGAACTAAGTTATCCCAAGAATAAATGTTTTCACATTTAAAAGAGGTGGAAACTGAGATTTCCAAAAGAGTTTTGAGCAGTTGAGTAACATATCTTTTTAGAGAATGATTTTGAGTAATAATCTCAAACCACAGAAAAAGTTATGTTTTTAAAACATATGAGCTAGTATATTTTGGGAGTAGTATTGAGCACCAATATGGGGACGAGTTCAGATAACTCAAGTCTCCATAAACCATGTAGCCATCATGGGTAGAAATGATCATACTTTTTAGATGATTCCTTAGTGATTTTTAGCATAGACTAGTGGATCCACTTAGTTAAGGCGTTCTATATGATGGCAAAGTATATAACAGTTCTGGCAGCGTGGGCAAGATGTTGTATCATTACTTAGGCTCATAGTGGTGGTTGTCGGTTGGAGAAACTCCCACAGAGTTATATTGTATTTTTATATACACATTGAGTATTATTGTATTTTTCAATACATTGAGTTGCTATCTACAGTTTTACAGCTTTCCATATATATTGCATCTTATACTATTGCTTTATCCTTGAGTATCATGAGTTGAGTATCTTGAGTTGATCCGTGCTTCATTGTGTCGAGTACCTTATTATTGAGTTTCACTAAGTTGAGAACCTTATTACTGAGTTGAGTATCTTATCCTTGAGTACTTCTGAGTCTAGTAAGTTTGTGTAGTTTTGAGTATCCTTGATTATTCCTTGAGTTGAGTAAGTTTGAGAAGAGGTAACTATGTTTCCCTTTTTATCAAGTTCAAACTTATGTTATGCTTTAGAATTCCCCTTACATGTTCGTACATTCCACATATTTGGCATGCATCTTTTCATGATGCAGATACAGGTATTCAGGGTCATCAATAGGAGCTTCGTTGATACCACATGGAGTTCGAGTTAGCTATGGTGAGCCTCCTTGCTTCCAGAGGATTTCATTTATGTTTCAGCTTTGTCAGGATGTCGTGGGTCTTGTCCCGACTTCCATCTTTTTCATTTAGAGGCTTCATAGATAGACAGTAGAGTTTCAGAAGTCTGTCCATTTATTTTGGTAAATGTTTTAAAGACTTAAGTTACCCATTTTGGAGCGAGTTGAATATATTATATTATTTAGAGTTTTCTTTTTAGTTAAAGTTTTGCAAAGTTGACTTTATTGAAATTTTATTAACTTTCTAAGCTCTGTATGCTTGAGTTAGTCTTCCACTTGTAGTCAGCCAGGATGAGGGTTCGCTTGGGGACGAGCAATGGTTCTCGAGTGCTGGCCACGTCCAGGGTGTAGGCTCGGGTCGTGAAATTTATGCTAGGGTTTTAGAGAGAAGAACTCAAGAGAAAACAGAAGAAGGAAATCAAGATTTTTTTGTCTTCGTAAGGATATGATTGCAGATTTCATCAAGGATTTATTCCTACAAGGTATATGAGTTCACATAGCGTTGGGTTCTTTCACCTACGCGCCAAACATGTTTAATTCAGTGTGATTTTCGTCCTAAAAGATTGAGGATTTGATGTTCTTGAGTTGGGTTCTTGAATTGCTTTCATTCTTGAACTTATATGGGATTGATGAGTTTTCTTGAGATGTTTTATAGATTTTAAGAGTTGTTTCGAGTTAGATTCTAGTGTACATGTTTTGGGTATCTGAATTTAAGAAGATATTGAGAAAAGGAATCGAGTTTAATCGAATTAAGGTCAGAAAATGAGAAGAAAATTCGTCAGGAATTCACCTGGGGAGGGCCTGGCGAGGTGCGCCAACCCCGTTCGCCCTAACCCGTTTTTCATCGTTTAGCCCGTTTAAGTCCTTCCAAAGTGTACTAACACTTTCTATTGATTATAACTACTCTAAATGAGTTCTAAACATCTAGAAATCATCCAGAAACATGAATCATAACCTTGAATCCATAAATTCAAATTCAAGGAAAGTTAAGAGCAAAGTCTAGTGAGTTCTTAGAGTCTTTTCAAGAAGTCTTTTGCAAATATTTTAAACTTTGTTTTAAGACTTAAAGTTCAAGTTGAGTAAAGATTAAAGATTAAACATTTAAGTTCATTTCTTCAAAGAGTATATGGGGACTATGTATTCCAAAAGAGTTTAAAACGTTTTCACATTTAAACAAGAAAGACAACTGAGATTTCCAAAGAGTCTTTGAGCTAGTTTTCAGAAAAGAATAAATGCTTTCACAATTAAGCAAGAGAGGAACTTTGATTTTCAAGATAACCCTGAGATAAGTTTTTGAGCAATTATCTCAAATCACAGAAAGAAGTATGTTTTTAAATATAATAGCTAGTATCATATTTTGGGAGTAGTATTAAGCACCGATATGAGGGAGAGTTCAGACAACTCCCAGCCACCATAAACCATGTAGCCACCATGGGTAGAAAAGGGTCATACTTTTTAGATAATCCTTAGTGCTTTTAAGCATAGACTAGTGGATCCACTTAGTAGTCAGATTCTATACTCTCGGCAAGGTATAGGACGACCATGGCAACGTGAGGCAAAACGTTGTATCATCACAATAGCTCTTATGTGATGGTTGTTGGTTAGAGAAACTCCCACAAAAGTATTTGTATTCTTATATACACAGTTTATTTGTATTTTTATATACATTTCAGAGTTTATATCGTATATTTGCATACACACAGAGTATTATGGTATTTCTAGATACACGAAATTGATACACATGTTTTAAAAGCTTTTTCTTTAGATTGCATTTACATTACTGTTTTATATTGAAATGAGATCAGTTGAGTTGAGCCAGGTAAGTTCTTTCAGTTCCTTTCAAGCTTATGTCTTATTTTAGAATTCCCCTCGCATACTCGTACATTCAATGTACTGATTCCATGTGGCCTGCATCTTTTAATGATGCAGATACAGGTAACCAGGATCAGCATCCAGCGCATCGTTGATTCTAGTTGAGCTCCATAGTTTATTGGTGATCCTCCTTGCTTCCGAAGGATCCCTTTTATTACTTTCAGTAGTTTTAGTTCATTAGGATGTCGTGGGTCTTGTCCTGACATCCATCTCAGTTGTTTAGAGGCTTCATAGACAGTCATATGTTAGTTATTTAGTCTATTCATTTTCATTATCTTATGTTGAGACTTGAGTTTACCTTATTGGCTAGTGGAATGTTTCTTTATAACATTCTAAGTTTTATTTGGGTTTATCTTTGTTAAGTTAAATCTTCCGCTGAGTAAGTAAGCCAGGCCAGGGTTCGCTAGGGGCCAACAATGGTTCTCGAGTGCCAGTCCCGCCTAGGGTGTAGACTCGGGGCGTGACACATGGAATCTCATGGGGACTTGACATAAGGAGGGCAATTAAATTGAATCTCATGGGGGATTGGGCACTTATTAAATTGTGCAATGAGTGGGTAGTTATGCGAGAAATATGGATAGGTAGGTACATATGTGACTATGGGGTTCAATGAATAATAAAATAAATAAATAGGAGATAACAATTAATATTGTTTAAAGAAATTTATTTCAATATAATCTTCATGCGACTTTACTTGCGAATATATTGGTAAGATTATTTATTTTTTGTATTTTTGCAAGAAAATCCGCAAGTAATTTACTTGCGAAACATAAATCCCTAGGTAAAATAGTTGGAGATTTTGAAATTCGCACGAAATAATTACCTACGAAGGTTTTACATTCAGATTCATTTTTATAGGAAAATCCGCAAGAAACTTATTTCGTGCGAATTTTCATACATAATCCCTAAAAAAATTCTCATGTAATTCATACTTTTGTTGTAGTGAAAGTACAAACAAGTGATTATTGGTTGGTATTATAATTGCTCAAATCTATCTACTATTTGTTACAAGAAAAATAATAAAAAAATTAAAGCTTTGAAGCGTGAAAGATAACTATCTTTCAAGAGTTATTGGTTGTATATTCTTTAAGGGATGACAAACATTTCTTTGTATGGATACAACAAAACATAAAACATATATTCAATTGAATACTACTTTTGGAGATGTTTCTTATTTATAAATTAAATCTAATAAGGAGATTTTTCATGAAGAGTACTCACTCATTTTCTGAACAAACGTAACCTTTAGTTGTTTCCTTTCTCAAAAAGGTAATTTTTTTTGTTTAATTTCAAATTTAAATATTAGATTCAAATTTTAAATAAACAATTTGTTCAAAATAAATCACGAAATTATGAAAAAGAAATCTTTAAATTTAATTAAAGATCTGATCCGGCTCTGCCCAAGCCGTAAGTCCAAGTCCTTGTGATATATATTATTAAATATATATAAGTAGACTTACTCAATTAAATAGACTAACTGAGCTAGACTTTAAAAGAACCTAAAAGATGGCTTCTCCCACCAGTATGAGAACTTTCTCTTTATATTACAACTATCCTAAGACTATTAAAACTTAAAAGGAGAGGGAAAAACCTCCCCATTAAGCCAATTGGTGGCATAATAATATAAAAACACATGGAAAGATAAAAAAGAATTGGACAAATTTTAATTTGACTTTCCCTCCAAATCACTAAAATCAATTTTTTAGAGTGCATGTTTTTTGTTATATTGCTTGAAGAGTATAGTTTTCTTTCTGCATGATATGTGACTCGGATTAGGTGATTGTGTTATATGTGTGGATTTGTATTACTATATTGTGGTAAATTGCTTACATTTATATTGTGGTTTGTGTATTGATATTGCACCTATTCTTTCCTTGTTGAGTACATGACGTCTCGCAATAGCTGATTCGAGACTTCAATTAGGAACGTCTAACTTCGAATTCAAACGTGAGTTATTCTTCCATGATGTACAATTCCTCTATTGTTCTTGTCCATATTTTCGAACTAAGACATTCTTAGACTATGGGTTATTTGTTTTATGCTTCGGCGTTGCATCACATTTATGTCAGACATTAGAGTTTCAGTATTACGACTTTCAGTTCTTATTGATTTATTTTCTCAACTAGGGAATTCGATCGCGCTTCACGCGGTTATTTAGTAAAAAAATTTAAATGAATTTATGCTATAATATTTTAAAATTAATTTGAGAGATAAAATATGCATGTCACCCCACGAGCCTACATCCCGGGCGGGACTGAACTCGAGAACCATTGTTGGCCCCAAGAGAACCCTTGGCCTGACTTACTACTTAACGGAAGACTTAAATTAACAAAGATAAACTCATATAAAAACTAGAATGTTATAAAGAAAACATTCAACTAGCCAATAAGGCAAACTCAAGTCTTAAAACAAACAACTGAATGAATATGACTAAAGAACTCATATCTAACTATCTATGAAGCCTCTAAATACTAAGAGGGATGTCGGGACAAGACCCCCGATCATCCTAACAACTGAAGTAGCCAAAAGCAATAAAACAAAACATAACCAAAGGGATCCTCCTGAAAGAAAGGAGGCTCACCAACAGACTCTGAGATGCTTGACTGGATCAACGAGGCGCTGAATGTTGTTCCTGATTACATGTATCTGCATCATAAAATGATGCAAGTCATAGGACATCAGTACATTGAATGTACGGCCATGTGAGGGGAAAAGTAAACATGACATAAGCTTGAAATGAATTCTGAAAGAAACACTTACCTCAGCTCTACTCAACTCATGGATACTCAACTCAATGCATAAATAATCAACAGTAAATATGCAGTTTATATAAAACATTTAAAACAATAAGTAACAACTCAATATACATATATAGTAAAGAAATATAATTCTGTGGAATTTTCTATAACCGACAACCATCACTATGAGCTAAAGTGATGATACATCGTCTCACCCACGCTATCAGAACTGTCCTATAACTTGCCGGGATATAGAACGCCTCAACTAAGTGGATCCACTACTTTATGCTTAAAAGTACTAAGGAATCATCTAAAAAGTATGACCCTTTCTACCCACCATGGCTACATGATTTATGGAGACATTGAGTTGTTATGAACTCGTCCCCACATCGGTGCTCAATACTACTCCCAAAATACTTAGCTTATATGTTTTAAAAACAAAAACTCTTTCTGTGGTTTGAGATAATTACTCAAAAACTAGCTCAAAAGCTCTCTTGGAAATCAAGTTTCCTCTCTTGTTTAAATGTGAAAACATTTACTCTTTGGGAATACTTAGTTCCCATATACTCTTTTTGAAGAAATGAACTTCATTTGTTTCTCTTACTTAACTCAAAACTCAAGTCTTAAAACAAGTTTAAAACATTTGTAAAAGACTTCTTGAAAAGACTCTATGAACTTTCTAGACTTGGCTCTTAACTTTCCTTGAATTTGAATTTATGGATTCAAGGTTATGATTCACGTTTATGGATGATTTCTAGATGTTTAGAAGTCATTTGGAGTAGTTAGAATCAATAGAAAGTGTTAGTAGACCTTAGAAGGACTTAAACGGGCTAAACGATGAAAAACGGGTTGAGGCGGACAGACCTGGCACACTGCTGGCGTGCCGCGCTAGCCCCCAAAGTTCAGAGACCACTTTTTGGCGCACTGCTGGCGCGTCGCCCCATCTCTCCTGGCGCAACGGGGGTGCGTCGCGCCAACATTCCCCTAGGTGAATCTGACAAATTTTTCCTCTCATTTTCAGACCTTAATTATATTAATGTCGATTTTTTTCCTCAATATCTCTTTAGATTCAGGTACCCAATACATACACACTAGAATCTAACTCAAAGCAACTCTAATAATCGACATTAAACTCTCAAGAACTCCTCAATCTCAACCCAAATTCAAGAACGAAAGCAATTCAAGAACACCCCACCCATCAAGAACATTCAAACTTCCAATATTTTTAGGACGAAATCACGCTGAAATAAACATGTTTGGCACGTGAGTGAACAAACCCAACGTTATGAAAGTCTCACATACCTTGTAGGATCAAATCCTTGATCAAATCCTTGACGAAAACAAATAATACAATATAAAATTAACTGACCTCTATTTCATTTTCACATGAAATAATTTTGTAGTGATTTTTTTTTTGTGCAATCAAACTTCTGTCACGATCCAAAATAAGTCGTGATGGCATCTATGTTCCCAAGCGATAGGTAAGTCAACCCAACACTTTTACCAATCTGATTTAATAAAAAAATGGGAAAAATAAGCGACAAGTAGAATATCCCAACAACTAAGTCTTTCATAAGTATTAAATGCGGAAAACTAAACTACCTTCCAAGATTTAGTGCCATAAGTACAAGAGCTTCTAAAAGTCAATACAAGTCTCTAACTATTTAACAAGTCTATACATAAGAAATATCCTATCAGAATACCAACACAACTTAAAGAAATAGTGATAGATGAAGTTATCGGCCGCAGAATATCCAAGCAGCTCACCACAACTCCAAGATAATCCAAACTCAGACTCAAGCTCCAAGAAATGCGCTCAAATTTGAAATACAATCTGCACCACAAAAGAGTGCAACAAGTGTAGTATGATTACGAAACCACGTGTACCCAGTATATCTCATAGACCGACAACAAATAAGTAGCGACAAGAGTATATGAGAAAATAATCCTTTAATTTTCACAAGTCCACATTATACTATCAACTAAGTTTTCATCAATAGAGATAATCAAATGTCACGAAATATCCAACCACCAAAAACACACAGAATAAACAAGAATAAGGGATGTGATGAGATGCAATGCAGTGTGACACCATGAAATGATATGCCTCAGATGCCAAGTACTCTCTCAACCGTATATACATGATACTCCTCGGAAATACATCGAGTGTTCATGACCCATGGGGGACTCGCGAGGTTCATATACCGACACAGACGATCTCCACATGTCTGTGCGGACGTTCTCGATGCACTATCATAAAATCAAAAAATCCCCAGCACGGACAATCTCCACGTGCCCAACTTAAATCATAACCAATCACTTGCACGGACGATCTCCACGTGCCCATATTATAATCATAACTCGATCTCAACAAGGACGATCTCCACGTGTTAGACCTTTACTCATACTCAATCTCATGTCAATGCATATTCACAATATGATATCAATAAAAAGGGGATGATGCAACATTTCAATAAATCAAATGTCGCTATGACATATAATCACCTTAATTATCATAATTATACGGGTTCAATAAAGAAACACAACCTCACAAAAGAAATCAAGTCACTAAATACATCAGCTAATGCCCATATGCTTTGGCATTCTCAAATTACAATCTATCATATTAAAGTAATAAACTTTCCCATTAATAACACCGGTACTCGTACCAATGCCCGTCACAACACTGGTACGAGACCCCTATCTTTCGCCCTTACCCATAGTCTATTCCATTTTTAATCTTTAATCAGAAAATGTCCCTCAACGAAGTCTAGAAAGTCTTAACATACCTCGAATGCCGAACACGTGTCACAAATTCTCAAGATTTTGCCTTTCCCTTTCATAAAGCTTCACAATCTTTTCCAATCTATCAAATATGCAATATTCGTAAGCAAGTGAGTCCGTAGACACTCATATTACTATATGCCTAGCCTAGATCCAAAACTCACCCTAATCTATAGTTAGATTCATAAGTCTTGGTG
>JAJONZ010022469.1:0-11602 GCA_029582445.1 Solanum paucissectum
ATTAGTGTATCATGTATAAAATGTAATGTATCTTACTTAACAATTAATGTATCTCGCGCATCAGATTAATGTATCATCACTTATATTATTGTATCCGTTTTGAGGGATTTCTGTAATTATAAACTTTTAAGGGATAAATTGTAATTTTGCCTTAAAAGTATGTGATTTCTGTAATTTGCCCTAAAATTATTGAGATTAATCGGGTCAAATTGGGCGGGTCAAGACTCAATCCGTTTTTTAGCCCATTTTAGCCCAAAGTAAACTTGGACGGATCAAGACCCAACCCAATTTCTATTTTAACCCATTTTAATATCTCAAATTTCAACCCAACCCGCCTATTTGACACCCCTACATTACTCATAACTTTTCAACTTTTACAAACGATCCATGTCCAAAAAACTATCTAACAGACTTTTTGGCTTCAATAAATTCCCAAAAGGCGCATCACCTTCATTCACCCACAATAAAAATTAGTCTATGTGTTTTCATATGATTGGTCCATATTAAATTCAAACAGCTGATTTTTGGTAGGCCCAACCCTTATCCGCTCTTAACCAATTCCTCAATCGAATCAAACGGTCATATCAAATCAACTTTTTTTTTCCGCCTATGCATTAGCTTTTTATATATTACTTCACATTTTTGAGCAACTTTCTTCTTCTTCTTCTTCTTCTTCTTCGTTTTCTTGAAGAAGAGGGTGATGAGAAATTGTCGATAAGGGTTAAAATTTTCGATCGTTTTACATCAGAAGGAAGAAATGACAATGACCCAGAATAGGCATTTGTCAGTTTCAAGTGCGGTGGCGAAGAGACAAGCAATGGCGGCGAATTCATCAGGGTTGGAGAATAATCAGGCAGGAAAATTGAATGTTGGAGCGGCCAAGAAAAGATCCACACTTTCTAATATCTCGAATCATACAACTGTATCAGCTCGTAACTCGATTCTCATTCCTCCAAACTTGTGAGTGATTCTCTGTTTTTGGTCTCTATTTATTACGGTAGGAAAATAATTGGAGTACTGAGTTTTATCTTCTTGTTTTGTGTATTTTTTTTATTACTGGTTCGATGATTCACTTTTTTGTATGTTGGTTTTGTGATTTCTTTTTTGGGGTTTTTTCTTCTTGGATCATTAAATAAGTAAAATGGTTAATGTTACATGGGGTTTCATGAAAAAATGATTGAAGATACTGGTTAACAATTAAGTGATTTGAGGGTTTTTTATATGAGCGAATTTGCGGGATTTCTTTTTTTGGTGGAGATTGTAATATTTGGAAGTTGAGTTTGTTTATTGACTTACCTTGTATAAACAAGTTCACTAGCAGGAAATGATTTAGTTATCAAGGGATTTGTTTAATCTTTTTAAAAATTATGTGTGAGTTAAGTATTCTTTTAATGGTTAAAAAGTATTATGAATGGAAAATTTGAAACATCTTCCCCCAATTCCTGCTTTTTGGTTTTTTTCTGTATTGTATTGTTCCTTCTGTTTATAACTTGAGTTATAATGACCTTAAAATATCCCTGGATATTAGCTTGTACACTTAAATCAAGTTAAACTTCCTCAGCATCTCGCCCAAAGAAGCAGTGAACGAGAGCACAACTTTCTAGCTCTCATGCTTCAAGTGCCTGATAGTAGCACACACTCGAGCTTCTAACCTCTTAAGAAATATGACTAAATAGCAGAGGAGCTGCTATAATTTACACCGTGAGTGCGATGGATTATCAATGATATAGTTTTGGGTAAACATCACGAATCGCATATTTGAGCACTAAAACAGTAATTGCGAATTTTGTGTATTCCTACCAGATGAGCCATTGTCAGGTTTTCATTAACATCCAAGTGTTTCTTGGCTGGTTTAGATATTTTACCGCAAAAAAATGTGATCCAAGCGTTTATTCTCTATAATAAAATAACTAAACAACAAACATCATCGAGTTCTGATCGACTCACTCACAGAAGAATCTGAATTCAAGTTTGACTTGTGGCTAGCTTTGTTACTGGAACTGGTGAAGTATTCCCCAATTAAACACATTTCTTTTGGCCTTTACCTTGAGCAATTTTCCAATATGCTAACTAGCTTTGTTACTGGAACTGGTGAAGTATTCCCCAATTAAACACTCTTAATTGTGCATTATTTTTCATCTTTCCTCCATTTCATGTGCTCTTCTCTGCTGTATCCAAAGCCCCTAAACAACCTTTTACTATATCATTAATGTGTTGACACCTAATTTTGACCCTCCTCAATATAAATTAATCATCGAGCTTCTTCCATTTTAAACGATCTAAAATAATTAGTTTTATAAATTTCAAAAATAGTTTGCGAGTTATTTTAAATAAATTATGTCACTTATTTTAACTTTTAGACAATACTTATATTTTACATATTTTTATATATAATTGATATATTTTAGGAACATTTCGAAGATCGTCTCAAAAATATTTAGTTTTACTTATATATTTGGTTAACTAGTTTAGTTATAAGATAGTTTGTATTTTTGAAATAGTTAGTTTTAAATTAAGTTAATTATTTTATGGGAAACTTACATAAATATACTATATTAAGAAAATATTTACCATTTATAGCAATAACATTTTTTTTTCACTTGATCACTTTTAATACATTTATAATACAATTTTAATACATATTACAAAGAACAATTTATTATTCACATATAATACAAGTTTTATTGATGAATAATACATTTATCACATAAATTAATACACTTATAATTCAATGTGTCGATTTCTTACCAAAAAAGCATAATATATTTAAAAAAATAGTTATAATACATATATATTGCATACGTAATTCACTTTTAATACATATTGCAGATTTAACATAGTATTGTTATAAATGGTAATAAATAAAAAGTATCGCTAAAATCAGTAATTATTTATTAAAATGTATCAATCCAAGTAATTTTTTCTTATTTTATTTCGTTGAGATTAAGAAGCTTGTTAATTGATTAATATTAATTCATTTTATTTAATGGTTAACCAATTTCGTTCATATCAATTCAATTTGGTTACATCTTTAATCCACATGGTCTTTTTCCTATTACAAATCTAGACAATCTTTTACCTCAATCTAAACCCATTTTAAGACAAATTTGGGCCTTTTTACTTGTTTTCCAGCAGCTCAAACCGACGCACAGCCCACGGAACCGAATTCCTATTTCTTCAGCATAAATCCCAGGCCCAATAGCTCCATTTGTTCCAACCCAAGCCAATTGTTTTATTAAAGAAAATATTTATTTGACTGGTTTAAGAGTCGCCACTTAATTTTTAAGAAAAAATCAAGAAAACTGATTTTCAATAGATTCAAACAGGAAATCAATTGAAAATATTTAAAAGGGTTCGGGGTTCATATTAACATTTCGGAAAGGGTTTGAAAGCACCCGAAATGCCCGCTAATACGCGGTTATCCAACAATTAATTATTTGGCTAAATTCGTTTACAAGATAAACACGCTCGACTAAGTGAAAGTAAAATATTTACTTAATTTTAAACAATTACTTCAAAATGGTTATCTTTTGGGGAGTTGAATTTTTGAAACCTCGAAATTAAATAAACACATAAAACACATAATAACAAATAAAGGAGATAGAGAAAGAAGGTTTGGGCCCAAGTCTGGATCTGTCCGCCTAGACTAATACTTGGGCCCATTTTCATTTTGGGCATTTTGCCCATTTGAGTCACGTGCACCTGTCCTAGTCTAGAAAGACAATAGATGAGTGAGCTTATGCCCCAAAAGTAACAAAATACAATTTTTTGACATTAAGAGTGGGCCTTTGGCCCAATCTTTTCAATTCCTCGATCTGTTGCTTCTTTCGAATTCAGGACCTGTTCGTCGATTTTCAATGGCCGACTTGATAAAGGAGGATTTGAGCCTTTATGGCTCTCCCAAAATATAAGGAAAATATGAGAGTTCGTGATAAACCCGAACAGATTTCACATGCAAACAGACAAAGCAAAAGAAAATGAATTAGCATATGATATGATTCAACATCTTAGCATAATATTTGAATCACAAGTAAGGGAATAAATAAGACAATCCACGTAATTAACATCAAATAACTAATTGATCACAGAGGGCATGACCACTCCAATTAGGAGAAAAAACATGAACATTTTTGTAGCTAAGCAAGGACTACTGTATGAATATGCAAATATATGGATTTAGCAAAATAGACATGACTACAGACATATGACAATCATTTAATGAATATCAGATAAGCATTGTAGAGATAATCAATTAACAACACAGAATGGGTAGACCATTGTAGAGGCATAGTTTAATCTTTCTCATAATTTAACATTACAAAGCACATTAATAAAAATAAAAAAAATAATTAAAAAAAAATAAAAAAAGAAGAAGGAGAAAGAGACAACATTGCCAAACATTTTTATTTTATTTTTTTTTAAAAAAAAAAAAACTCGTATTAATAGCATGGATAACTACACGCTTCCATGACTGTATAAACAACAAAATAAAGACTAAAACAACAAAATTGAGTGGATACAAACAGAGGGAACAACATCATAATCTAGATAAATAGATTCTCATGCTTAAGCTAAGATTTTAAATCACCAGTAAATCACATCTTAAAATAACTAACGAAATCTTTTTTATATCAGATTAACCATGAAGCACGAAAAGACTCTCCAATCCTATAACACTGAAGGAAGTAAAATTTAAAATCAACTCACAATATGAAGTCTATCAAAACAAAATGCCACTAAACTAATAAAATACTCAAACTCGAAATCAGTGCTAGACTAATTTACATGGTTGTCCAAAGACAACATGAGCTATTGTTTCAACCAAGCATGCTAAACATAAACTCAAATAGGCCTAAACAAACGCAATATCCACGGGAAAGGATATTTATTGAGCAGTAATACTTAACACAATGACAGACTATGTTAGACTCATACTCCCCTCGAGATACCGATGATTTCAAACCAAACAGAGATGTAGGGGAAGGGTCTTTAACATCTGGAAAATGATATTTACACGACAAATCACTACATTACGACGGGAGCTATGAGTGACATTACAGATTACAAACTAAGCGGCATGAAACCTTTTCGATTAAATGCGAAGAGAAGTGAGGCACATTTATTAAACAAATTTCCAAATGCTATTAACACAAATCTACAATATTAAGACCAGAACAACAGCAGACCGCTAAGACCACAACCTCCCCTCTTATCGCATCGACCAACATTCACTAAGTCATGAATGGATCTATCGATAAACTTCACTATTAAAACCAAATGAGTCTTAAACCATTCAAGTGAAACAAGTACAAAGATTCAACAGACTTTAGAACAAGATTAAGACAAAATGGAGCCAACCACACTTTCAAAATGACGAGCATAGAAGGAGATATTAAATCCACAAGCATAAACTAAACCAACATAGCTCTTAATCTAATCAAAATCTCTACCGATGCTCAAAGATGAATAACTCAAACGAAAGGTGCATTTTATACACTAATCAGCTAAGACACACCAATTCGAAACCAAACAATTTCATCAGACAACAACAATAAACCAAAAGAGCAAGACATTCATAAGAGGGAGAGGAAGAATCATCGAAGAGCTTCGGTTGTCAAACGAAACATCAACTAGAAAAAAAAAATGAAGACCAAAAGAAATTTACCTTTATAGGAGCAGCGAGCTGGGACAAGACAAGCAGGAAACGACTTCGCCACCACTGAAATGTGAAAGCCTCGAGAATTCTGGCAAATTCCGCAACCGCACACAAGAATAGAAAATGTATATTGGGTGTATTTCCTTAACAACCTACTGTAAATTTCAGCTATTTATGAGCTGTGCCCTTTCTATCTTTTCCTATATTTTCCCCCGACCCTTTTCTGTTTTTGATTGCTTAATGTAAGTTGTCTCTCCCTTTTCTCCCACCTCCTTCACTGAAGAGGAACACTAGCTTTTATAGAGGAGGGTAAGGGCTGGAAAAAAAAGGGGGGAAATCGGGACCAATTCCAAATTCGAAATTCAATTTTTTTTTTTTAAAAGATAAGGCTGGATAGCTGTTGAATAGTACGAATTCAAACAGAAAAATGAAGGGGGCCGTCCGATTTTCCAGCAAGGACGAGCGAGCGGTGAGATGCGGACACGTTGGATGATTCTCCAACGTTCTCGTACGGAGAGCAAGGGAGAATCACGTGCGAGGTCGCTGGGCTTTGGGTTCGTAATTCTGGACTGCTTTTTTGGGTTCTCGCTGCCTGGTTTGCGGAGAAGAAGAAATGAGAAACGTACAGGGGTGGGGTCCATTTTGCTGGGTTGTGCGTATGCTATTTGTATTGTATGGATTTCTTTGGTATTGATGTGTACTGCTATTGTGGGCTGGGAATTTGGGAAATGCTGGAAAAATAAAGGGTGGGGTCGGTTATGGTGTATGTATATGTATTAGTTGTTGGTGGGGTTTGGATGGGTATTGTAATTGTATGGGTATGGTATTAATTGTAAAAGAAAAATAGGGGTGGGGTCGGTTGGAAGGAAATTAGAAAAATTTAGCCAATTCAACTTAGTTAAGATGGATTCGGCTAGTAGTTAAATAAGATAAATTGATATTAATTAATCAACGAGCTTCTTAATCTTAACGAAATAAAATAATTAATTTAATTATAAACTAATTAATTTAACAATATAAACAACTAAATAACCAAATATTTAAATAAAGCTAAAATATTCTTGAGACAATTTTCAAACATTCGTAAAATATACTAATTAGACACATAATTATACAATAATTAACTTAATTATAAACTAATTAACTCGAAATATAAGCTATTAATTAATTTAAACTAAATAACAAAATATTTAAATAAAGCCAAAAAAAATTTGAGACAATTTTCAAACATTCATAGAATATATTAATTAGACACATAATTATATAATAATTATATCATATTTATTATTTTAAAATTTATAAAAATGACAAAACTACTTAAAACGACTTGAAAAATATTTTGAATTTTATAAAGCCAATTATTTCAAATCATTTGGAATTTAGGAAGCTCGATGATTAATTTGTATTGTGGAAGTCCAAAATTGGGTGTCAACACCAATCCAAACTTCTATTAATTCAGCCGACCCATTTTCTTTAGCTCCGACCCGCCAAATGCCAATTACTTTCCCAAAAAGAGCCCAACATACATTACGTACAGCAGCAACACACTACCAACAGACCCCTGTAGCGTCTTCTTCTTTGCTGCGAAGAACGCGTACCCTCCAAACTCCAGATGCAAAACCCAGAAGCTGCAGCGTCGAAATACGCGACTCCAGGCAGCGCGTCAACTCCAGCAACTCGATGACAAGAAACCCAGAACGCCATACAATGGCAGCAGCAAGGGCAGCGTGATTTCGTCCTAGGGGCTGCGAGATTGAGCCACGTCGAGCATCGGGTACGCTCGATCGATCGAGCTCGTTCATCTCACTTTTCCTCTTCCGGAATGGGGTTGAAGAGCTCAGAAAAGGTCGCCTCCCCTACAATGGTGAAATTTTTGAAAGTTTGAATTCGAATTGGGCCCCATTCTAGTCGTTTTTCTCACCTCTTTCCCCCGAAAGAGAATCCTATTTCCCCTCAATATATTTGCTTGTTGTTCACTGTGAAAAGGGGGGGGGGAATTTTTTTAACTAAGAAAAAGAATAGCTTAAGCAAGTAGTAAGAAAATACATATAGAAACACATTCGAAAAGGAGAAAAAGAGTTAGTTCCAATCGGAGTCTCATTCTTCTAGTTTGAATCATCATTGTTTATTCTAAGTCGGCTCGAGTTCGAGTTACTATCTAGATCTCTCGTTTGCTGTTTCGTTCGCGACTGTGTGGTGAAACTCGCTGCCGTCTTTCAAGCTCATCGTCTCAGCTCGTTGCACCTAAAAAAGGTAAACTTATTCGAAGTCTCGACTCTTTTATTTGATGTTCTGTTTGGTATGAAATGAAATGGGTTGTTGGTCTGCTTTCTTCCTTTCAAAAATGCCTCTGTTATCTTCTTTGTTCATAACTCTTGTCTGTTGAAAGGTTATTCGGTTTAGAATCAATGCGTCTTAGTTGTTTAAAGTTAAAATGAACCTTTTTCTAGTTGACGAAAAGCTGAAAATTCCATGAACCTGTGAACTCTAGTTTTTGTTTTTTTTTTCGCATTTATTCGCTTGCTCTCTATGGTTTGGTTGCCCGGTGCACTTGATGTAGGCTAGGATAGCCGAAATAACTTTTGTGGCTGTTATCTCAACTCTCCTCGTGGTCTGTTAAAATCGTTTTCTTCTCAGAATATGAGCAAAAGTTTAAGCTAGTTAATTTGGAACTTGTATGTTGATTTGTCCATGGCTCCTTGATTTATTAGCTTGTATTTCAAGTCCCATGATTGCTCTACTGTTAGCAAGGCATGTTAGACTCGAGTTTATGTTGCTATTTGCTTAAATGCCTAGTGGAAAACACTCACCATTTGTAGTTAAGCTCATAAAAATGTGAAGTTGTTCTTGTCTAGATCGTAGTTTGCTTCGACCCTTGTTTTGTTCTCGAAAATCGTTGTTTGTTTCTCTTTTAGGATCATCTCATCATGTCAGCTTGTTCATATTTGCCCTTTTAAGATTTTGAAGCTCGCCCTGTTAAAAAGTTTTGTATTTGTATATGTAGCGTATGTTCCTATCTGTAGTACGTTACAAATTTTGGGTGACACCATAACTTAAATTATATGGCTATTGCTTTCAAATTATGCCGGATTGGTCAAATGTTCTTCACAACCCTTTAAGTTGCCTTTTTGCTATTATTTGTTTAGGACTTTATGTTTAGCTTACTTGATTAATGATAACTCTTCATGCCAAGGTGGTAATCAACTATTAAGGATAGATTATTAGCCAATGTTTCACTCTAGGCATTCTTTGTCCCTTTTTTTTAATACTTCACTGTGATTTGCCGTGTTATCCTAAATGTTGCCTAACATGGATCATGACCAAGAAAATGTGTTCATCATGCTTAAAATAATCTTATAATATTGCTCTTCATTAGCATAATGACATACTTGTCTGTATCCAATTTTTTTATTTTTTCTTTATTCTTGTTATTTTATTTTATGCTAAAGACGTGTTTTGTACTGTATCTCAGTCCCAATATGTCATAGTAGTGCTTTCTTGGTTCACATATTATATACATATGTATTTGATGCCCATTAAATCATCATTTCGTCATTATTAATTGTATAAAATGTAGCAGCCCCCTTTCTCCTTTCTCTTTAGTATACTAATCTCTAGTCCTTTTTGTCGTTGCATGTGAAATTTGTCCGGGTCCTCACGGACCCCTTCCTTGCATTTTTCTTTGGGCCACGAAGGCCCCAAAAATTCTTTTATCGAGTCAACCGGCCATTGAAAATCGACGTACAGGTCCCGGAGTTGAAAAAATGTGAAAGCGGATGAGAATTGAAAGGATTGGGCCAAAGGCCCACTCTTTATACAAAAATTATATTTTGTTATTATTGGGCCTAAGCCTATTTAGTCATTATGTTTATTATTTTGTTAGAATTTAGGACAGGTGAAAAATTGGGCCTAAGGCCCAAAGAAAAAAATATTTATTTTACGTTAGTATAGGACAGGTGCAGGTGACTCATATGGGCCGAAGACCCAAAATGAAAATGGGCCCAAGTATTGGTCCAGGAGGACAGATCCAGACTTGGGCCCAAATTCTCTTTCCCTATCTATTTAACTACTATTACGTGCTTATTTGTTAAAAATTAATATTAAGGTTTCGAAACTTCAAATCCCCGAAAGACACCAATTTTAAATTAATCGCTTAACTAAATTATTCATCTTGACTTAAAAAATAAATAAATAATTTTACAAAATACTTTACTTAGATTACATTTTGATATTCTTTCTCCTTTAAAATGGTCTTAACTAAAATAGTTCAATTTTGCAAATCAAGTTAAAATATTTTAGCCAAATAATTAATTGTCGGATAACCGCGTATTAGCGGGCATTTCGGGTGATACCCTTCCCGAAATGCTAATAAGAACCCCAAACCCCCTTAAATATTTTCATTAGATTTTCTGTTTTTTAATCTTCTGAAAAATAGTTTTCTTGATTTTTCTTAAAAATTAATTTGCGATTCTTAAAACCAGTCTAAGTATTGTTTTTTAAATAAAACACAATGTAGGTAAACTCCCTTGCTACACTTTTGTTATCAGAACCTTGAAATACTGAAATGGAATTTCTTTTTTAGTATGTTCTTTGTGAAGAAGTAATACGCCCATATTTGGCTGACCCCAAGGTCCATAAACAGTGAAGGATCTTAACCCTGTAATGGAAAGACCATAGATGTCATTGTATGTATGTGCAATTTCTTCACCAACTTTCTTTGTGGCGGCGTGAACCAGTGGACCAATTCCTGCTTTTTGTCTCCTTAAATTATTTTATTTACTGTTCTTAATTTGTTAGGGACAAACTCAAAACTTTTGATAATTTTGAGCTTTCACATTTGGGATTAACTTTTAATTTTTTAAGCTATTTTGCAATGTGAATAAATTGAAAAAAGATTGTTTCTTGTATCAGATGTTGTGACTAACTTGGAATCATTTTTGGCTTTGGAAGGTATCATGTACATCCAAGAAGGTGTGTATCCCTCCACATCTAGAACATCTATTTTTCATTTTAACTATAACATCTATACAATTTATCTATTTTTTATTCCTAGAGCAGACAAGAGAGATGTACCTGTGGACTTGGAATCAAGGGATAAAATTGTCAACATTGATAAATCTTGTTGACCCAAAGTTATGTGCTATAATATCCTGTGACATTAAACACTTGAGAGCCTCTGAGGTATAAGAATGTTTACCCTCTTATCTCTTTTCAACTCTTTGGCTCTTTTGAATTGGATGTTGCTGCTAACTTTAACTGAATTGCAGGGGGCCTCGGGGCACGACGTCTCGAGGTCAGGGATGGGGGAAGGGACCTTGAGGCACGGCGTCTCGAGGCCCTGGGTGGGGTAAGGGCCTCGGGGCACGACGTCTCGAGGCCCTAAGTAGGGGAGGGGCATGGCTCCTCGAGACCAGGTGTCACGCCCCGAGACTACCCCCGAGACGCGGACACGGGACCTAGGACCACAAGTGATCCCAAGCTAACTCTGCTGGCATGATCATGAACATACTAAAGATAATAAACTGATGTGGAAGCTAAATCATAAATAAAATGAAAAGATGGGAATACTCATATACTATAACTGAGATAAATGATAACTGATGAGTTTAATACAAAAAAGATATTAACTCAATACTAAGTTGAATCTAACTATGTCTGAAATAAGCCTCTAAACTGACTAGAAATGTTAGGACATGCCCCAACTAGATCTAGCAAAACTGAAATTAAAAGACTGAAAGTGATAAAGACAAACATGTCACTGGTTCTCGAAGAATGAGGACTCACCACTGATGTTGCTGAACTGAAGATCGGGAATCGATCTAGGCATGATCTAGATGCTGAGAACCTAAACCTACATCACGAGAAGATGTAGCGCACGTATGCGTCAGTACTTGAAAGGTACTGAGCATGCAAGATAGAATAAAGCTGAAATAACATCATAACTGA
>JAJONZ010022470.1:0-13482 GCA_029582445.1 Solanum paucissectum
GGAAATCTCAGTTTCCGTTCTTATTTAAATGTGAAAACATTTTAAATCTCTTTGGGAATACTTAGTCCCCATATACTTTTTGAAGAAATGAACTTCAATCTATACTCTTTACTCTTTACTCAACTTGAACTTTAAGTCTTAAAACAAGGTTAAAAATATTTGCAAAAGACTTCTTGAAAAAACTCTAAGAACTTCCTAGACTTGGCTCTTAACTTTTCTTGAATTTGAATTTATGGATTCAAGGTTATGATTCATGTTTCTGGATGATTTCTAGATGTTTAGAAGTCATTCAGAGTAGTTAGAATCAATAGGAAGTGTTAATACACTTTAGAAGGACTTAAACAGACTGAATGACGAAAACTAGGTGAAAAACGCCGATTCGGGGGCATCTGGGGAGCGCCGCGCCAGGTCCCAATTTATTGGGGATCACTTTGGGCACACTGCAGATGGGGCGCGCCGCGCCTGGCTCCCCAGGTGTGAATGACAAATTTTTCAATTCATTTTCTGATCCTAAATCGTTTTAATCTGATTCTGTTTCCCAAATTCACTTTAGATTCATGTACCCAAATCATATACACAAAATCTAACCCAAACAACTCAAAGAAACAACACTTAATCATCAAGAAACTCCTTAATCCCAACTCATATTCAAAAACGAAATCAATTCAAGAACAACTACCAAGAACATCAATTTCTCTATCTTTTTAGGACGAAAAATACGCTGAATTAAGCATGTTTGGCGCGTGGGTGAACTAGCCCAACGCTATGTGATCTCACATATCTTGTAGGGATCACCCCCGACGAAAACCATAAAATCTGACGAATCTTGAACGTTCTTGCTTCCCCTTCTCCTTTCTCTTTTCTCCAAGCCCTAGTGTGGAATTCACTTTTATAAAACAGACTAAAATCTGTTTTGATCCATATTAAACTCCAAAAAATGGATTAAAATAATAGGGCAAGGAAAAGACTAAAATACCCTTTTAAAATTTGGATCGGACATTTCCTTATTTGAACAGCCCAACTTCCGAAGGGGATAACTTACTCAAATGAACTCGGAATCACGTAAACTTAGCGGCGTTGGAAAAATCATTCTAAGGGATTTCCAACCATATCTGGAATCACACCTAACTCATCATGATATAGGAATTATGGCCGTTTGAAGTTGACCAAAAACTCACTTTAACACATTTACCAAATTTCCAGATTTTTTAATTCTTCCCAAAAATAACTATTTCCAGATTTAAACTTCCTTCTAGTTCTTTCTAGTTGCGAGATGTTACAAATGATACTATAAAATATATATATATATATATATACACACACACACACACTCTTATAGTATCATTGACTAGTGAGTAATTTCTTAATAAGAAACCTTAATGATACCACAACAATATATATATACTCTTATAGTATCATTGACTAATGAGCAATTTCTGAACAAGAAATCTTAATGATACCACAACAATATACACATACTCTTATGATATCATTGACTAATGAGTTCTGACAAGAAACATTAATGATACAAAAATAGTATATATATACTGATTAGTATAAGTTAAACGAAATTATCAACCTTAATGATACCAATACAATATATGATACTGATTTAGTATCAATTAAATGAAAATTATCAGCATTAATGAATGGGGGGGGGGGGTTATGAGCTATACTTTTTTTGAGAGAATAGATATTTCTTGAATTATTTTGGATTGGAGTATGAACATGTAATTATTTTTTGAGTTTTTTTTGTCCATTTATATAGTTTTTCCTAGTTTTAGTGCCTTATGGACAAGATGGCCCTGACCATCACAAAAATAGCTCACATTATTCGTGAAATTTTTTATCCTTTTTGTCTCTTAAGTTAGGACTATAAATAGACATAGTAAAAATCATTAGACATCAAGTGTTTTCTTTATCTTTATTTAGTTTGTGTTAGCAATGCTGAAAGCTTCATAGCTCAATCTTAAACACCATAGCTAGAAGAGAGGAAGAAGAGAGAGTTGTATTGATTGTATAATATGACTTGATACAATGTATATGCACAAAGTGTGTATTTATACTACAAATAGATGCAGTAACTAACTCATGCCAACAAGGCATCTTTCTAACTAACTTTCTTACTCATTGGTTAACTAACTCAACCATATAGCTTGCTTAACTATTTACACTAGTTAACACTCCTCCCCAAGCTTATGGTTGAAATACATTTGCCATTCCAAGTCTACTCATTAACAAGTTGTGTTGTTCCTTTCCCAGCCCTTTAGTCAATAAATCAGCTAGTTGATGTTTGGTGTTGATGTGTTCTGTTTTCAGCATTCCTTGACAAATTCTTTCCCTCACAAAATGACAATCAATATCTATGTGTTTGGTTCTTTCATGGAATATTGGATTGGCAGCTATTTGAATAGTTGCTTTACTGTCACATATCATATGTACAGGTCGATTTATACACACTCCCAACTCCTTGTATAGACCCAACAACCAAGTAATTTCTGCTGCACAAGTGGCCATGCTTCTGAACTCTGCCTCAGCTGAGCTTCTTGACACTGTTTCGTGCTTCTTGGATTTCCAAGACACTACAACATCTCCAAGCTTTACCAAATATCCTGTGACTGACCTCCTGGTCTCCACACATGCTCCCCAATCAGAATCATAGTAAGCAGTTAGTTGTGTAGTCTGTTTGGCTGGCATTAACAGTCCTGAACCAGGAGCCTCTTTGATGTATCTCACCACTCTTAGAGCAGCCTCCATATGGGACTGTTTAGGTTGGTGCATGAACTGGCTTAACACTTGTACAGTGAAGGCAAGGTTTGGTCTTGTCATAGTGAGGTATAGTAGCCTTCCTACTAATCTTTGATACTCTGCAGGATTTTTAAGGAGGTCATCACTTTTAGCCCCTGTGTTATCCACATGCTCATCATACTTAACATAAGTGAGTTTCTGATTCATTTCTAGTGGTGTATAGGCAGGTTTGGCTCCTCCTAGACCAGACTCAGAAATGAGCTCTAAAGCATACTTCCTTTGTGTCATCAAAATACCCCTGCTGGATCTAGAGAACTCAATACCTAGGAAGAATTTGAGTTCTCCTAGATCCTTCATTTTGAAGTTGTTTTGGATTTCCTCCCTAGTTCTGCATAACTGTTGATGACTGCTACCAGTGATTAGAAGATCATCCACATATACTAGCACTATAACAATGGCACCATGATCATGTTTAGTAAATAGTGAGTAGTTAAAATGACTCTGTGTGAACCCCATTTGCACCAATGCCTCAGTAAGTTTCAAGTTCCATTGCTTAGGTGCTTGTTTTAGACATCACCTTAAACAGCCATGGAAAAGGGAGAAAGCTCCACTCCTAAACTTCCCGAAGACGAAGTATGGGCCAAACTCATACCGACGGATTCTCGCTATTCAGAAATTGAGTTAAGGTTGAAGGAGACCATAATATGCAGTGAAGTTAAGAATTCTTCTTCTGAAAAGCAAGATTGGTGTAAGATAACAAGGAATGTGGATCTAGATTCTGCCATGATACAAAATAGAAGTTCGAAAGAAATTCTTGTTGATGAGACGGTTGTTCAGGAAGAGCATGCTGCTGTAATTAAGTGTGGCAATGAAATTTCACTGGGTCCCAGTGATGAAGGTTATGTGAAATACCGATTCAAAATAATGCCTACTGATGAATCTCGCAGATATATACAGATTTCTCTCGATGTCGAGTATGCAAAATGTTGTATCTGCTTGAACATCTGGCATGATGTTGTCACAGCTGCACATTGCCTTCACAATTTCTGTAATGGATGCTTTTCAGAGTGGTTAAGGAGGTCCCAAGAGAGGCGTTCAAGTGTTTTATGTCCCCATTGCAGAGCAGTTGTACATTTTGTTGGAAGGAACCATTTTTTGCATAACATTGAGGAAGATATAATGCTTGATGATCCTTCTTTGAAACACTCGAGTGAAGATATTGTGCTGCTTGATTCCAATGCATCAATAAAGTCACCACTTGTCCTCAACAGTAGAAAAAGTCGCAGGAAGAGGGAACGTTCTCCATCAGATGTAGCAGATATGTGGGAGCATTCATGCCCTCAGTGTGACACTGAATATGGAGGTTATCAGTGCAATGAAAGCACAATTCATCTTCAATGTCAAGCATGTGGAGGAATGATGCCCTCTCGATCAAACGTTGGAGTGCAACAATACTGTTTGGGATGTGATCGAGCATTTTGTGCTGCTTATTGGCATTCTCAGGGAGTTAATGGAAGCAACTCACATCCACTCTGCAGTCCTGAAACGTTCAAGCCTATTACAGAACGTACAGTTTCTAGAATCCCCTCATTGGCACATGAGAAGAATCATTATGAACAAAATATGGGAAGGTCGTTGCAAGATGTGGTAGCTGAATGGATTTTGAAGTTTGATAAGCGGGAGATAGATCGCACAAGAATGCCATTGAATCATGCCGAGATGATAACTTCTCGTACGCCTACTTGTAGCGAGTGCTATGACAAGTTAGTCTCATTCCTTTTGTATTGGTATCAGAGCAGGGTCCGTCTCACCCGATGTTGGGGCCCCAAAAATTAAAATTGCCCACGCACCATATGCTAAGCATTGGGCGTGAGGTGGGGTGTTAAAGAAAGACAAAAGTCCCACATCAGTGATTAATGAGATGGGTGGACTCCTTACAAGGCTTGGGCAATCCTCCTCCCTTTGCTTAAACACCATAGCTAGAAGAGAGGAAGAAGAGAGAGTTGTATTGATTGTATAATATGACTTGATACAATGTATCTGTACAGAGTGTGTATTTATACTACAAATAGATGCAGTAACTAACTCATGCCAACAAGACATCTTTCTAACTAACTTTCTTACTCATTGGTTAACTAACTCAACCATATAACTTGCTTAACTATTTACACTAGTTAACAAATGCAATTTGAAGAAAAAAAATACTATAGACATAATAATGGAGAGCAACTCTTCTCATGATGAATATGAACATAATGAACAATTTGAGTTTCCAGATGAAACAGATAGTGAAGAATCTGTAGATCAACATCCCAATCTTGTATTTCTAAGTAAGTTCATAACTATCTTTCTCGAGATAGCGTAAATGTCTTGAAATTTTTGATTTTTTACAACTACATCAAGTTAATACTATACAATAATAGTAGTAGTATTTAATGCAAATGTCCTTTAAAATGTTGATCGAACATTTTTTCCTTGGAATTATATCATACAAGTTTATATTACAATGTGCTTATCATATACTTTTTTTATTCATTTTCTAATGAATGAGATGACTCATAATAATTAAGAATGATATAGTAGTAAGATTGTCATTTTATTTATTATATATGATTATTGTTTTAATTTATGTGGTACGGTTTAAATTGACATAAAATTTAGAGTAAAAAGAACTCCTAACCTACTGTACTATATATTTTGGAATGTCTAACAATACTTATCCACTTTATGAAATCAATAGATTTTTTTTACACTTAGTTCATAATTTACTCTTATATCATTAATTATAGTCAGTCTCCTATTACATTTTTTAGGACATTATATTTATTATATTCAAAGAGTAATATAGTATTGGATAGAGGGAGTACTACTTACAAAGTTATACTACTATTTATGAATTTGTGATGCAGATGGCCAAGGAGTAGATTATCAAAATGTATGTGAAATTCTTTATGGGGCTGCATTGAAAGATAAATGGAAGTCAGCTGAATCAATTTTAAAGGAGAATCCATGGTTTATTCAGGAAAACATATCACATGAACTTGGATCAATACTTCACATTGCAACACAAGCAAAAAGTATCCGATTTCTACTAGAGTTGATGGAAGCAACTGACTTAGAATTGAAAAATAAGTATGAGAATACCGCGTTTTGTCTTGCAGCAATGTTAGGTTTCATTGATATTGCTAAAGCAATGAGGGAAAAAAAATGAGAATTTGCCAAACATCCGTTGTTTCCAAGGTTGGTCTATTATACATGTTGCGGTTTTATATCGAGAGGAAAAAGTATTCAATCTTATACATCAAATTGGAGGAATGAAAAACTTATTCATTCAAAAAAATTGATGTTGATGGCAACAACATTCTACATTTGGTTGGGAGGTTAGGATTGTCAAACACATTTGATAATAAGGTATTATTTGATATCCTCTCTCTTTTTAACATGATTAATAATCGATTATTGTCAACATGATGAGAAGATTATGCCGCCATCATTTCTCAGGGTTTCTATAGCAGCACTACAAATGCAAAGAGAAATACTATGGTTCAAGGTGAGAAATATTTCAAATTATCTGTCATTTTACTATAAATTTAAAGATAAAGTCGTATAAAACTTTTAGCATTATACTAATAATTACTAACGTAATTGGCTAGGAAGTGGAGAAACTTGTACCACCTTTTTTACTCAAGGTAAAAAACTTAATTTGATGAAAAAAACCCTAGAGAATTATTCACGGAAGAGCACAAGCGATAGGGAGAAATGGATGAAAGCACTGCAAATTCTTGTATGCTTGTTGCAAGTTTGATTGCTACGATGGTGTTTGTTGTTGGCTTCACTGTGCCAGGCGGTAATAACAGTTATAACGGTATTCCAATATTGCTAAACTTGAAAAGATTTATGGTTTTTGTCATATCAGATGCAGTGGCACTATTCGCTATTTCTCTCCATAGTTAGCATGCTTGTGGCTTTTGCAGCAACCTTTTTTTTTGTGTATAGTAATCATACCATTTGGGAGCCAAATGTCACGAACTTAGAGTCTTTCTAATGCTCCGTGCGGCTCCGGTGGCGGGACATGACACAAAGCTCATTATTATTTGTGCTGGCATTCCTATAGCTTTATTTGGGTGTTTACAATATAAACTATGGTTTGATGTGGCAAGATCCACATATAGGTCCAAGTTTCTTTTTAGATTAGACAAGCACAAAGTTTGTTGACAACAAAGCCTTCATTAATCATTCACAACACTTGCAAATAAGAGTATCTTCCTACTGTAACAACATTTTACATTCTTATGTGATAAAATAATCAAGATTCTTGAATTTCTCTTGTCAAGTGTCTGATTTGATTTACTATGAAGTTCGTAGAATAATATTTTTTTGTTTACGTACTAAACACAAGAATATATTTTTCTAAAAATCATACCAAACACACTTAAATTAGGGATAGGGGCGGAGCTAGTTTGGGCCTAGGGATTCATCTGAACACTCTTTGGTGGAAAATTATACTGTATACAATTATTTTTATGTATATCTAGTAAATGTTGAACCTCATTCGGCTAATTCATATATTTACTCCTTCATATTTTAAAACCCCTTAATGAAAACGACTCTACCACTTATATAAAGAGTTTAAAAAAAAATGGTTTCTTCTCGATGGCCAAGTGGCCACCCATTGCTTATGAAAATGGCGCATACTGCAGTAACATAAAAGAATGGGAAAGAGGGATTTTGTCATATTTGCTTGGTCAATTATTTATGAAGAAAATAGTTGCAAAAAATAATAAAAAGTCCCACTACTTTCATTATGATTAATAAGATAAAATATCATTCCTATTACTTGTATTTTTTCTTTTTAGTATTAACAAAACAATTCCACTAAAAAAGTTAATACTAGTAATTTTATTTTATTTTTGTAATTCAACACTTTAAAACACGTTTTTTTTAATTGGAATTCCGACGTGTTTTTGACCGAAATTTTTCATGGACGTCCGTTAAGACCTTAGTAATGGAGCCAGTTGGTCTCGACGGGTAAACAAGCCCATTTTCAAGTTCAAACGAGCCCCAAAGCAAGTAAACCCCCATTTTGCCGATTTTCGTGTGTTATATAGTCCATGAATTTTTGGTGATCCAGAATTTCAGCGTGTTTTTTGCCAATATTTTTCATGGACGTCCATTAAGACCTTAGTAATGGAGCCAGTTGGTCCCGACGGGCAAACGGGCCCATTTTCAACTACAAACGAGCTCCAAAGAAGGAAAACCCCCATTTTACCGATTTTCGTGTGCTATAGTCCATGGATTTTTGGTGATCCGGCGTGTTTTTGGTCGAAATTTTTCATGAACGACCGTCAATATCTTAGTAATGAAGCAAGTTGGTCCCGACGGGAAAACATGCCTATTTTCAAGTTCAAACGAACCCCAAAGCAGGTAAACTCCTATTTTGCCGATTTTCGTGTGCTATAGTCCATGGATTTTTGGAGATCCAGAATTTCAGCGTGTTTTTGGCTGAAATTTTTCTTGGACGTTTGTTAAGACCTTAGTAATGGAGCCAGTTGGTCCAGATGGGAAAAAGGGACCCGTTTTCAAGTTCAAACGAGCCCCAAAGCAGGTAAAACCCCATTTTGCTGATTTTCATGTGCTATAGTCCATGGATTTTTGGTGATCTGGAATTCTGGCGTGTTTTTGGCTGAAATTTTTCATGGACGTCCGTTAAGACCTTAGTAATGAAGTATGTTGGTCTCGACGGGAAAACAAACCTATTTTCAAGTTCAAACGAGCCCCAAAGCAAGTTAACCCCCATTTTGCTGATTTTCATGTGTTATAGTCCATGGATTTTTGGTGATCTAGATATTCAGCGTGTTTTGGCCAAAAAATTTCATGGACGTCCGTTAAGATCTTAGTAATGCAACAAGTTGGTCCTGACGGGCAAAGGGCCCATTTTCAAGTTCAAACGAGACCCAAAGCAGGTATACCCTCAATTTGCCGATTTTTATATGCGTCCATGGATTTTAGGAGATCCAAAATTCCGGCATGTTTTGGACGAAATTTTTTATGGACGTCCGTTAATACCTTAGTAATGGAGCTTGTTGGTCTCGACGGTCAAACGGGCCCATTTTTAAGTTCCAACGAGACCCAAAACAGGTATACCCCCATTTTGTCAATTTTCGTGTGCTATAGTCCATGGATTTTAAGTGATCCAAAAATTTGGGGTGTTTTTGGATGAATTTTCTTTATAGACGTCCATTAAGACCTTAGTAATACAGCCAGTTGGTACCGACCGGCAAACGGGACCATTTTCAAGATCAAACGAGACCCAAAAGCAAGTAAACCCTATTTTGCCGATTTTTGTGTTCCATAGTCCATGAATTTTTATGATCAGGAATTTTGGCGTGTTTTTGACCGAAATTTTTCATCGACGTCCATTAAGACCTTAATAATGGAGCCATTTGGTTCCGACGGAAAAACAGAGACGTTTTCAAGTTCAAACAAGACCCAAAGCAGGTAAACCCCCATTTTGCCGATATTTGTGTGCTATGGTCCATGGATTTTTGGTGATCCAAAATTTCGGCGTGTTTTTTGCTGAAATTTTTCATCGACGTCCGTTAAGACCTCAGTAATGGAACCAGTTGGTCTCAACGAGCAAACAAACCCATTTTCAAGTTCAAACGAGACCCAAAGCAGGTAAACCCCCATCCCATTTTGTCAATTTTCGTGTGCTATAGTCCATCAATTTTAAGTGATCCAGAATTATAGCATGTTTTTGGCCTAAATTTATCATGGACGTCCGTTAAGACCGTAGTAATGCAGCATGTTGGTCCCGATGGGCAAACATACCCATTTTCAAGTTCAAACGAGAGCCGCAAAACAGGTAAACCCCCATTTTGCTGATTTTCGTGTGCTATAGTTCATGTCTTTTTGGTGATCTAAAATTCAAGCATGTTTTGGCCGAAATTTTTCATGGACGTTCGTTAACACCTAAGTCATTGATCCAGTTGGTCTCGATGGGAAAAATGGCCCATTTTCATGTTCAAACGAGCCCAAAAGCAGGTAAACCCCTATTTTGCCAATTTTCGTGTGCTATAAGTCCATGAATTTTTGGTGATCTGCAATTTCGGCGTGTTTTTGGGAAAAAAATTCATGGAAGTCCGTTAAGACCTTAGTAATTGAGAAAGTTGGTCCCGACGGGCAAACAAACCCAATTTCAAGTTCGAACGAGCCCCAAAGCAGGTAAATCTCCATTTTGTCGATTTTCGTGTGCTATAGTCCATGGATTTTTGGTGATCCAAAAGTCCAGAGTGTTTTTGACTGAAATTTTTTATGGGTGTCCGTTAAGTCCTTAGTAATGGAGTCAGCTGGTCTCGACGGGAAAATGGGCCCATTTTCAAGTTGAAACAAGCCCAGAGCAGGTAAACCCTCATTTTTCTAATTTTTGTGAGCTATAGTCCATGTATATTTGGTGATTCAGAATTCTGACGTGTTTTTATGCCAAAATTTTGTCATGGACGTACGTTAAGCCCTTAGTAAGTAAACAGTTGGTCCTTATGGGAAAATGGGTCCATTTTCAAGTTCAAACGAGACCCAAAGAAGGAAAACCCCCATTTTGCCGAATTTCATATGCTATAGTTCATGCATTTTTTATTATCTGGAATTTTGACGTGTTTTTGGCCGAAATTTATCATGGACGTCCATTAAGACTTCAGTAATGGAGTCAGTTCCTCCCGACGGGAAAACGGTTTCATTTTCAAGTTCAAACGATCCCCAAAACAGGTAAACCCCCATTTTGCCAATTTTCATGTGCTATAATCAATGGATTTTTTATTATTCGGAATTTCAACGTGTTTTTGGCTAGAATTTTTCATGGATGTCCGTTAAGACCTTAGTAATTGAGACAATTGATCACGACGGGCAAACATGCCCATTTTAAGTTCAAACGAGCCCCAAAGCAGGTAAACCCCCATTTTATCGATTTTCTTGTGCTATAGTCAATGGGTTTTTGGTGATCCAAAATTCTGACGTGTTTTTGGCCAAAATTTTTCATGGACGTTCGTTAAAACCTTAATAATAGAGCTAGTTTGTCCCGGCATGCAAACGGGTCGATTTTCAAGTTCAAACGATCCCCAAAGAATATAAACCTACATTTGAACGATTTTTTCGTGTGCTATAGTCCATGGGGTTTTTGTAATCCGAAATTTCGGCGCATTTTTGGAAAAAAATTTTCATGGAGGTCTGTTAATACCTTAGTTATGGAGCCAGTTGGTCACGATGGGCAAATGGACCCATTTTCAAATTCAAACGAGCCCAAAAGCAGGTACATCCCTATTTTACTGATTTTCGTGTGCTATAGTCCATGGATTTTTGGTGATCCAAAATTTTGGCGCGTTTCTTACCAAAAATTTTCATGGACGTCTGTTAAGATCTTAGTAATGGAGCCAGTTGATCCCAATGGGCAAACAGACCCATTTTAAAGTTCAAACGAGCCCCAAAGCAGGTAAACCCTCATTTTACCGATTTTTGGGTGCTATAATCCATGGATTTTTGGTGATCCAAAATTTTGACGTCTTTTTGGCCGAAATTTTTCATGGACGTCCATTAAGACCTTAGTAATGGAGACAGTTGGTCTCGTAGGGTAAAAGGGCCCATTTTCAAGTTCAAATGAGACCCAAGGTAGGTATACCCCCATTTTACCATTTTCGTGTGCTATAGTCCATGGAATTTCCGTGATCCGGAATTTTGGCGTGTTTTTGGTCGAAATTTTTCATGAACGTCCGTTAAGATCTTAGTAATGGAGCATGTTGTTCCCGAAGGGCAAACATACCCATTTTCAAGTTCAAACGAGCTCCAAAGTTGGTTAACCCCCATTTTGCTTATTTTCGTGTGTTATATTTCATATATTTTTTGTGATCCAAAATTCCGGCGTGTTTTGGTTGAAATTTTTCATGGACGTCCGTTAGGACTTTAGTAATGGAGCCAGTTGGTCCCGATGGGCAAACGGACCCATTTTCAAGTTCAACTGAAATCCAGAGCAGGTATATCCCCAATTTATCGATTTTTGTGTGTTATATAGTCTATCGATTTTAGGTTATATGAAATTCCGGCGTGTTTTTGGCCGAATTTTTTTTTATAGACGTCTGTTAAGACCTTAGTAATGGAGTATGTTGGTCTCGACGGGAAAACAGACTCAATTTCAAGTTCAAGCGAGCCCCAAAGCAAGTTAACCCCCATTTTGCCGATTTTCGTGTGCTATAGTCAATGGATTTTTGGTGATCCGGAATTTCCATGTGTTTTTGGCTGAAATTTTTCATGGACGTCCGTTAAGACCTTAGTAATAGAGCTAGTTGGTCCCGACGGGTAAACGGGTCAATTTTTAAGTTCAAACGAGCCCCAAAGCATGTAAACCTCCATTTTATCGATTTTTGTGTGCTATAGTCCATGGGTTTTTTGTCATCCGAAATTCCTGCGTAGTTTTGGCCGAAATTTTTCATAGGCTTCCGTTAAGACCTTAGTAATAGAGCCTATTGGTCACGACCGGCAAATGGTCCCATTTTCAAGTTTAAACTAATCCCAAAGCTGGAAAACCTCTATTTTGTTGATTTTCATGTTCTAGTCCATGAATTTTTTATGATCCGGAATTTCGGCGTGTTTCTAGCTGAAATTTTTCAAGGACATCCGTTAGGACCTTAGTAATGGAGTGTCACGACCCGAGCCTACACCTTGGACGTGGCCGACACTCGAGAACCATTGTTGGTCCCCAAGCGAACCCTCATCCTGGCTGACTACAAAGCGGAAAACTGATTCAAGCATACAAAGCTTAAAAACTGAAATATAAATTCATAAAACTTAAATTCAAACTTTAACTCAAATGAAAACTCTGAATAATAAAATATATTCAACTCGCCCCAAAATGGGCAACTTAAGTCTTTGAAATATTTAATAAAATAAATAAATGAATAATATAAACTTCTCAACTATATTGACTATCTATGAAGCCTCTAACTGATAAAGAAGGAAGTCGGAACAAGACCCACGACATCTTGACTAAACTGAAAGGTAAATGAAATCCTCTGAAAACAAGGAGGTTCACCATAGCTAACTCGAACTCTCGGATGTGCCAATGAAGCTCCTGTTGATGATCCTGAATACCTGTGTCTGCATCATGAGAAGATGCAGGCCCAATAACTCAGTACGTGGAATGTACGAGCATGTAAGGGAAATTATAAAGCATAACATAAGCTTGAACTTGATAAAAATGGAAACATACTTACCTCTTTTCAAACTTACTCAACTCAGAAGTACTCAAGAATAAGATACTCAGAGATTAGATACACAACTCAAAGATAAGATATTCAACTCTTGGTACTCAACTCAATATAAAACAACAATACACATGCAATATATAGAAAGCTTTATAAAACAGTAAAATCAACTTAGTTCGTTAAAGAAAATGCAATAACAACTCAACTTTACTCATATAATAAAGTAATATAGTTTATGTGGGAGTTTTTCTAATCGACAACCACCACTATGAGCCTAAGTGGTGATACAACGTCTTGCCCACACTACCAGAACTGTCATATACTTTGCCGTCATATAGAACGTTTTAACTTAATGGATCCACTAGCTTAACTTATGTGATCATCTAAAAAGTATGACCCATTAATACCCATGATGGCTACATGGTTTATGGAGACTTGAGTTAATATGAACTCGCATCCCCATATCGGTGCTCAATACTACTCC
>JAJONZ010022471.1:0-10880 GCA_029582445.1 Solanum paucissectum
ATGACATAGATAAGTCAAACTTTTAACATATGACATAAATGAGTTTTATCTCAAAGTCCAATAGCATATTTGAGTCTTTTCCTTACAATAAATTATTTATGAATATGAGAGGGTTATTATTTGAATGGTAAAATCATATTCCAGTAAAAAAATTCTCGACATAATTTTAATCGTTCTTAACAATAGCCTTCTGATATCTAATTACTTGATTAACATATATTAGTAAACTTTAGCATTACTCTAAACTAATGGAGGTCAAGGAGCTGCCGAGCTGGGAGAAGATGAGGTGTGTTGAAGGATGTGAATGAAATAATCTTTGTAGAATACTATTTGTGAAACTTGTTATTTTTCCGAAAAAAGCATAACAATAATTTTATTCCACAATGTAATTAGTTCCAAATTCCATCTTGACCCATAGTAATTTTGATAGCAACTAAAATGAAATAGAGAAATCAGTGTTTGTTAGTATTCTCAAGTCTATGTAGGAGTCTTGCTAAAGAAATTTCAAAGAAAGCTATACCACACAATTTAATGAAAAATTCCAAAGCTTGCAAAAGAAAAAATAGGAAAATAAATAAATTATGGAAACAGTTTTTTAGTTCAAGAACCAACAAATCCTTACACTTGATTTAGACATTTATTTATGTGGATCTATTTCTTATTCTGAAGGGAGACTTATTTATAAAGAAAAAAGTAACTTTATTGGATCGATAAATGATTTAGTCAAGCATTTTTAAGTAGCGTGTTTGTTTTGGTAAAACTGTAAGATATTGAATTGTTGATGGACCTTATTGGACGTGATATTAGAATGAAACATGGCCTATTTTTATTTTTTATTTTTTAGTTTCATTTGATTTTAAATATCCACAATATGACGTTGATTAATCTAGATTTTCGCAGTGTGAGACACATTAAAGGCGTAAGCACCAAGTTTTTGACGCAATGTGCCTCCAAATAACTTTTTTCTTGCACCTAAAAGTATTAATGTTGTGGAAATATTAATGAAAGTTACTTAACACACAAATTTCTTTCACTTCGAATTTTCATATTGAAATAAATTAATTACGAATTTTATCATCAAAAGAATAAGGAAAAAGCAATAGTCAAGCAAGGCCTGTTGTTGCCTTAATTCGTATCAAAGGGAAAATCACCTAGATATACTATATCATTAAAATATTTACCATCTATAGCAGTAATTTTTTTCTCTTGAAATATATCAATATTAAGAGAATGTAAGAGAAATCTTAGGAATAGAATCTATATTCATTAAAACTTTAGATATCAATAACTTATATTTTAAATTAATATTCACATATTTTGAAATTATTTAGTCCTTACACAAGGTCGAGTCTTGCATAGAAATTTCAAATGAAAGTTACTTAACAATATATGTATAGGCACATATTTGTTTGACTAACTCCAAATTGGATGCAGTAGTATTAATTTAGTCATGATTTTTTTTTTCTAATAAAGTGAAAAGGAAATAATTGTTACTGTAAACTCAATAATAATGGTGATTCAAATATTTAATCCACATATATATTTACATATCATTATTACATCCATCTTCCGTATTATATGTGGATTACATCTGAATGGCTAAATCAAATTTTGTACCAAATGTATTAACGTGATTTATAGTCACCTTCTTTCTTTACTTTAATCATCCCACTTCAAACAATAATTGGCGCTATTTGTCATGTCCCGTCACTTCGCACGGAAAATTAGCGAAGCTCTAAGTCCGTGACATATTGCTTTTTGGTTCCTTCTCTTTTGATTACTTAATTTTATGAATAACTATTTAAAGAAATTTCTTTAGAAGATAAAGAAAAAAAACGAACATAGAATAATATGATTTTTTTATAAAAAAAAATCATTCAGACCAGAATAAAGATTTTTTCAAATAAAAATTCCGCCGTGACCTATAGTAAATTTGATAGCAACTGAAAAGAAATATGGAAATTCATGTTTGTTATCCCAAGTCAATGCACAAGTCTTGCTATAGAAATTTCAAAGAAAGCTACATCACATAAATTGATTCAATTTAATGAAAAATTCCAAAGTTTGCAAAAGAAAAAAATAGATAATAACAAAGTGTGTTTTTGATTCAAGACCAGCAAATTCTTACGCTTGATTTAGACATTTATTGACCTAATACATTAATGTACTTTGTAATTTGGTCTCAACTCATATTCATGCCCTCCAACTTTTGGTGTGCATAAATAGACACTTAAACTTGTATAAAGTTTAACAAATAGACACACACGTCCTACGTGGCATCGTACATGACAATTTTTCATCTTATGTGGTGTCTTATGTGTATTATGTCACGTAAGGACTCATATGTCTACTTGTTCAACTTCATACAAGTTAAAGTGCTTACTTGTGCACAACTAAAGTTGAAGGACATAAATGTAAAACGAAATCAAGTTAAAGGGCACACTTATGTATTATGCCGACATTTATTTATGTAGATCTATTTCTTATTTTGAAGGGAAAATCTAAGAGAAATCTTAGGAATGTGATCTATTTTCATTACGAAGTTTAAATAAATCTATTTTCATTATAATAAATACATGAAGTTTAATAAATCTATTTTCATAAATTTTTTGGATATTGATAACATATAATTTTTAAATTAATATTCACATATTTAAAAACAACATAGTGAAACAAAATCCAAGTCCTTGCACAAGTCTTGCCATGGAAATTTCAAATGAAAGTTACTTAACAATCATACCCCTTTCACTTTAATTTTTCATTTTGAAGTGACTACAACTTACTCTTTACTTTAAATTCCATGGACTTAGAAAACTTGAGTTGATTGTTGTGGCGCATATCCAAAATCTGGAGGGAAGTGATATTTCCGAAACACTGCGTAATTGCTCCCTTCAAATTGTTTCTTGCCAAATCTAGCATTAGCAGTGATGTCAAATTGCAAATAGATGAAGGAATTCTTCCTTGAATCTTATTATTTGAAAGATCCAACTGCCAAAGAAGCTTTGCGGATCTTAGAAACTTCAATTCTTTCACTTCACATGCGGCCAATTCTAACTCAATAAGAGAATCGGGCAAAGTAACGTTGTTGTCATTGGTCAATGAGATATTATTATATGAAAGACTAAGATACGAAAGCTGTTTAAGGTTTGAAAAGAGGCTGACATCCACACGACCACTAAAATTATTGAAAGAAAGACCAAGTTGTGTTAGGTTCACAAGGTTTTGAATTGAGTTGGGAAGATGACCCTGCAGCTGATAAGTGATTAAAACTCAAGTCTATTATATTTAGTGATGGAAGGGATAGCATCCCTGGTGGTATTGTTCCATTCAGGGAGTTACGATTAAGGTACAAATACTCAATGCGGGTAAGATTTGAAAGAGATTCAGGAATAGGCCCTCTAAGGTTGCAACTTCGAAGAAACAAATAACGCACCGAAGATAGATGATAGCCAAGAGACTCGGGCAAATTACAAGAAAAATTCACCAAAGTGAGATCTAACTCTAAGAGAGATGCACTGCTGTTCCATTTGGTCTTTGGAAAATAACCACTGAGTTGAATATTATCCGATAAGTAAAAATTTTCCAGGTTGGGCAGGTGAAAGATACTCCAAATTGGATGCAGTAAGTACTAATTTAGTCATGATTTTTTTTTTCTAATAAAGTGAAAAGGAAATAATTGTTACTGTAAACTCATTAATAATGTTGATTCAAATATTATTAATCCACATATATATTTTACATATCATTATTATATCCATCTTCCGTATTATAAATTGATTACATCTGAATGGTTAAATCAAATTTTGTACCAAATGTATTAACATGATTTATAGTCACCTCCTTTCTTTACTTTAATTAGCCCACTTCAAACAACGATTGGCGCTATTGCTTTTTGGTTCCTTCTCTTTTGATTACTTAATTTTATGAATAACTATTTAAATAAATTTCTTTAGAAGATAAAGGAAAAAAACCTAGAATAATCTGTTTTTATATATAAAAAAATCATTCAAACCTGAATAGAGATTTTTGTTTCAAATAAAAATTCCACCTTGACTTATAGTAAATTTGATAGCAACGGAAAAGAAATATAGAAATTAATGTTTGTCATCCTCAAGTCAATGCACAAGTCTTGCTATAGAAATTTCAAAGAAAGCTACATCACACAAATTGATTCAATTTAATGAAAAATTTCAAAGTTTGCAAAAGAAAAAAATAGATAAAAACAAAGTGTGTTTTGATTCAAGAACAAGCAAATCCTTACGCTTGATTTAGACATTTATTGACATAATATACTAATGTGTTTTTTAACTTGGTCTCAGCTCATATTAATGCCCTCCAATTTTTGGTGTGCATAAATAAAAACTTAAACTTGTATAAAGTTGAACAAATAGACACACACGTCCTACATGGCATCGTACATGACAATTTTTATCTCATATGTCTACTTGTTCAACTTCATACAAGTTAAAGTGCTTACTTGTGTACACCTAAAGTTGAAAGACATAAATGTAAAATGAAGCCAAGTTAAAAGGCACATTTATGTATTATGCCGACATTTATTTATGTAGATTTATTTCTTATTTTGAAGGTAAAATCTAAGAGAAATCTTAGGAATATGATCTATTTTCATTTGGAAGTTTAAGTAAATCTATTTTCGTTATAGTAGTTATATGAAGTTTAATAAATCTATTTTCATTAAAATTCTGGTTATCGATATCCTACAATTTTTAAATTAATATTCACATATTTAAAAACTACATAGTGAAACAAAATCCAAGTCCTTGCACAAGTCTTGCCATGAAAATATCAAATGAAAGTTACTTAACAATCATACCCCTTTCACTTTAATTTTTCACTTTGAAGTGACTACAACTTACTCTGTACTTTAAATTCCATGGACTTAGAAAACTTGAGTTGATTGGTATAAAGATTTTAGTAGAAGTCTTGCTATAGAAATTTCAAAGAAAGCTATACCACACAATTTAATTTCAATTTAATGAAAAATTTCAAAGCTTGCAAAAGAAAAAAATAGGAAAATAAATAAATTATGGCAACAGTTTTTTAGTTCAAGAACCATCAAATCCTTACACTTTATTTAGACATTTATTATGTGGATCTATTTCTTATTCTGAAGGGAGACATATTTATAAAGAAAAAAGTAACTTTATGGATCGATAATTGATTTAGTCAAGCATTTTTAAGTAGTGTTTGTTTTGGTATAATTGTAAGATATTGAATTGTTGAGAGACCTTTTTGGACATGATATTAGAATGAAACATGGCCTATTTTTTTTTATTTTTTTAAATATCCACAATAGGGCGTTATCGAAAGGGAAGGTCAGGTTTTAAAGTCTATTATGGAAGCAGGCCTCTACTGGTAGTGATATCTTGATCTCATGGATGAAGGCAAATATTTTCTATTGGAATAGAGGGATTAATCTAAATTTTCGCCGTGTGAGACGCATTAAAGGCGTAAGCACCAAGTTCTTGACGCAGTGTACTTTTTTCTTGCACCTAAAAGTATTAATATTGTGGAAATTTCAATGAAAGTTACTTAACACACAAATCCCTTTCACTTGGAATTTTCATATTGAAATAAATTAATTACGAATTTTATTATCAAAAGAATAAGGAACAAGCAATAGTCAAGCTAGTAAGGCATGTTATTGCCTTCGTATCAAAGGGGAAATCACTTAGGTATACAGTATCATTAAAATATTTACCATCTATAGTAATAAAAAAAAAATCTTCAAAAATATCAATATTAGGAGAATCTAAGAGAAATCTTAGGAATAGGATCTATATTCATTAAAACTTTGGATATTCAATAACTTATATTTTAAATTAATATTCACATATTTTGAAACTATTTAGTCCTTAAACGAGGTTGAGTCTTGCCATAGAAATTTCAAATGAAAGTCACTTAACAATATATGTGTAGGCACATATTTGTTTGACTAACTCCAAATTGGATGCAGTTGTATTAATTTAGTCAAGATTTTTTTTTCCTAATAAATTACAAAGGAAAAAATTGTTACTTTAAACTCAATAATAATGGTGATTCAAATATTATTAATCCACATATATATTTTACATAGCATTATTACATCCATCTTCCGTATTATAAGTGGAGTACACCTGATGGTAAAATCAAATTTTGTACCAAATGTATTAACGTGATTTATAGTCACATTCTTTCTTTACTTTAATTATCCCACTTCAAACAACGATCGGTGCTATTGCTTTTTGGTTCCTTTTCTTTTGATTACTTAATTTTATGAATAACTATTTAAAGAAATTTCTTTAGAAGATAAAGCAAAAAAAAAAAACCTAGAATAATCTATTTATAAAAAAAATCATTCAGACCTGAATAGAGCTTCTTTTCAAATAAAAATTCCACCTTGATGTATAGTAAATTTGATAGCAACTGAAAAGAATTATGTAAATTAATGTTTGTTATCCTCAAGTCAATGCACAAGTCTTGCTATAGAAATTTCAAAGAAAGCTACATCACACAAATTGATTCAATTTTATGAAAAATTGCAAAAGAAAAAAATAGATAAAAACAAAGTGTGTTTTGGTTCAAGAACCATCAAATCCTTACGCTTGATTTAGACATTTATTGACCTAATACATTAGTGTACTTTTTAACTTGGTCTCAGCTCATGAATATGCCCTCCAACTTTGTGCATAAATAAACACTTAAACTTGTATAAAGTTGAACAAATAGACACACACGTCTTATGTGGCATCATACATGACAATTTTCATCTTATGTGGTGTCTTATGTGTATTATGTCACATAAGGACTCACGTGTCTACTTGTTCAACTTCATACAAGTTAAAGTGCTTATTTGCGCACCTAAAGTTGAAGGACATAAATGTAAAATGAAGTCAAGTTAAAGGACATATTTATGTATTATGCCAACATTTATTTATGTAAATCTATTTCTTATTTTGAAGGGAAAATCTAAGAGAAATCTTATGAATGTGATCTATTTTCATTATAATAAATATGTGAAGTTTAATAAATCTATTTTCATAATTGTTTTGGATATTGATTGAAGAACTTAAGATACAATTAGCTCAAGTAAAATATAACTGAAGGAGTCTTGAGATAATAGTTTCCAGAGAATAAGAGCAATGGATTGATAGAATTACAACTTTTTTAATAGAGTCACAATCCCACTAAACCACTAACTAAATCCACTAACCTAACTCTCCTAACACTACAAGAAAAACAGTCTCTAAGGAAGGGAAATCTAGTCCCTGAAAGTTCAAATCTGGTCTCAACTGAGCAACTGAGACCAGAAAAACCTGGTCGTCACCCGTCCTAGAAACTACCGTCGCTACTGGTAAGTAAGGACGAGTTCAAAAATCCTGTCCCTAAATGGTTTTGAGACGGGCCAAAACTCTGGTCGTGAGAACCTTTTAGCGACAATATATCTGGTCTCAATTAGACCATTTATATCATGGTATTCATGTCGTTAAACCTCTTTGCGACTGTACGCAATCTGGTCCTAATATAGTTTTAGAGATGAGTCTGACCTGGTCCTAAATAGCATTAGAGACCATCAAGAATCTGTTCCTACAACATCTATAACGACCTTAATAAACTTGTCCTAGAGTAGTTTTAAAGATGATCAACAATCTGGTCCTAAAATAGATTTAAGACGAGCATCATTTCTAGTCCTAGCTTATACATTAGAGACGAGCAGCAACTTTGGTCCTAGATTCACCATTAGAGACGAGCAACAACTTTGGTCCTAGATTGACCATTAGAGACAATCAATAATTGTGGTCTCTAACCGACCACCTTTGATCCTAGAGCTATTAATCACAATAATCTAAATTCATCAACAAATACCAAAATGATTACTACTAAGAATATAAATACAAAAATATCATATTGCAAAAGGGGTAGGAAGATAGAGATAACCGTGAGATTGATTACAATAAATTGGTTAACATCACATGATGTTAGTTTCGATATTTGTTTAACAAAAAAACTTGGATAACATCCAAAGTTTTGCAAAACATTCATAGCAAACTAATAATGAGTTAGTGCATCTTCTAAACTTGCATCTTCACTGAAGAATGAACAAAAGTCTGGCAGAAAACTTAAATATTTCAGTCTTTGTCAAGTGATATCCAGAAACATCAACCCAAACTGCAAGAAATAAGAAAAATCTATTAGAAAACTATGAGATACATTAGTCAAGAATCCAACATCTATTTTAAAGAATCACAACTAAATAACATTTGGTAGATACTAGAAACAAATAGAATGAATTAGCATAAAAGACGAGCTAGATTAACAACACCATGACAGAAAGCATTAAAAATAGAGTAGCTGGCAGTGATATTGTTGCAGCATAGTGCAGATGATTCACAAAGGTCATGATTCATACACTACTATAATTTTTGGATGCAGACAGCTGCTCCAGAAGCCCGGGAACCCAAGGATCAGCCATAGTCGCAGGGAGAAAAACATGGTGGACTGTAGTATTTCTATTGCGTTGGTTTCAAACGGACTAAATGAATAACTTAAAAGACGAGCTAGAGTAACAACATGTTGGCAGAAAACGTTAAAAAAGAGCAGATGGCAGCAATCTTGCAACAGAGCAGAAAATTAATGTACTATATATGTTCTAAATGTTGCGCCTTTTTATTTTTATTCAAAGGCAATGCATCAGTCTCTCGTCTTACCTCGTCTTGTCTCGGTTCCTCTCCTCAACTCATTTCCTCCTCTAACCAATTTTGTTTAAATAAATTAAGAGTTCAAATTAACTCTAACTATTCTTTAAGCAATCACTATTTTTGCATATATTTATAGAAAAGAATCCAACATCTATTTTTAGAAAACACAACTAAACAACATTTGGAAGAAAATAGAAACAAACGGACTTAGTGAATAACATAAAAGACGAGCTGAAGTAACAACATATGGGCAGAAAATGTTAAAACAGAGCAGCTGGCAGGAACTATTTCCTCCTCTAACCTACTTTGTTTAAAGAAATTAAGAGTTCAAATTTAACTCCAACTATTCTCCGAACAGTCACTAATTTTGCGTACAACTATATACAACATTGGTCAAAGAACTCAAGTTCCTGTAAGCATAAACTAATTCTGCAGGGACACTGAATGTGATTGATATATACATGAAAACATTAAAACAGAATAGCTGGCAGCGATATTGTTGCAGCATAGTAGAAAATTTCAAAACAAAATTTATGTCGTTATGAAGTTGTGTAGAAAATAAAAAACAGAGCCAGCAGAAAAGATATGTACAGTTGCGGTTAATTCAAAAATTAATGTACTATGTTCTAAATGCTGCGCCTTCTTATCCCTCGACTCACCTCACCTCATCTCGTCTCCTCCTCTAACTGACTTTGTTTAAGTAAATTAAGAGTTCAAATGTAACTCCAACTATTCTCTAAATAATCACTAACTTTGCATACAACTATAGAAAAGTATGAGTAGTAATGCTAGGTACAAACAAAGGTGGGTACTGCCGGAGTCGAGATACAAATTAAACACAGATGGCTCTTACAACGGCTCTTGGATAACAGGTCTCTCAGTAAGAATAAATGTTCTCAAGGCTCTACATTTGGAACTACTAGCTCTAGTAATAGGACTGAAAATGGCGGCTCGACAAAATATCTCCAATCTACAAATTGAAACTGACTCAACAGAAATAGTGCAGGTGATTCACAAAGGTTATGATTCATACATTAATGTAATTTTTGGATGCAGGCAGCTGCTCCAGAGGCCGGGGAACCCAAGGATCAGCCATAGTCGCAGGGAGAAAAGCAAGGTGGACTGTAGTGTGTCTATTGAATCGGTTTCAAACGGACTAAATGAATAACATAAAAGACGAGCTAGAGTAACAACATGTTGGCAGAAAACGTTAAAACAGAGCAGGTGGCAGCAATCTTGCAGCAGAGCAGAAAATTAATGTACAATGTATGTTCTAAATGTTGCGCCTTTTTATTTTTATTAGAAGGCAATGCATCAATCTCTCGCTTTACCTCGTCTTGTCTCGTCGCCTCTCCTCAACTCATTTCCTCCTCTAACCAACTTTGTTTAAAGAAATTAAGAGTTCAAATTTAATTCCAACTATTCTCCGAACAGTCACTAATTTTGCGTACAACTATATACAACATTGGTCAAAGAACTCAAGTTCCTGTAAGCATGAACTAATTCTGCAGGGACACTGAATGTGATAGATATATACATGAAACAAGGCAACAATTATAAGCTATAAGAATTCACTGACTTTTTGATTTATATACATAGAAAGAGGTAAACTATAGACTACACCTCAAGCTTTATAGAGGACTATAGGACATCAAGAATTATAGACTTTTTGAAGGAGACTAGAAAAAATCCTCACACAAAGTACGATCCACCTATGCACTTAAAGGTTCCTAACAGCAAAACAAAAGTTGTCCAGATATTTCATCAATTAGATGAGACCAAGATTCATTTTCAATATTGTATCTTTTTCTACTACACAATTAACACAACAGGAAACAAGTTTGTTATTCCATATTTCTTGTAGTTTTCTTGTGTGACTGGAAATATTTCCTTTTCACATTGAAAGACCCGTATATTCATATTTAATCATACATTGATTATGGTGTTACATTTCAACAAAATAAATTAAAAAGTTGGGTATATTGTTACTAACTTGGTTAGCTGAAAAGGTAGTGGTCATTCAGTTGAAAAGGATGATGTTGTAGCTGGTACATGTGATTGATGAGCTAGGAAGAGTTCTTTCATTTTCATTACTTCTTTCATCTCATCTTCTAAGGTAGACAAGCGATTGTTCAAGGATTTGTTTTCCTCATTCAAGGATTTGTTCTCTTCATTCAAGGA
>JAJONZ010022474.1:0-15736 GCA_029582445.1 Solanum paucissectum
CTTTTTGCAACTTCCCTTTAGGAAGTGAATAGTCAATTGATTTTCTTGACTCGATTTCAGGATGCATCAAATACTATACAAGAGCTTCTTGACAAGGTGCAGGTTCTGGAGAAGACAATGTCTGTCAATCATAGGTAGTTTAAATCATCTAGGGAACTCACAGTCTCTCTTGGTTGTCCATGCTGTATATATTATGAGTGAGCCATCCCACCAAAATTCGTAGGAACGTTATTTTGGTGCGGTGGTTTTAACCTAATTGTGTTTCCACTGCTCTTGAGCTCCGGGCACACAGGCATTGCTCATTTCTTCTCCAAGTTTCGGTTGTCTTGTCTAGTAGGGTGGTTTAGAGTGAAGCTCGATTCCCTATTATCTTTAGAACCTGAAGCCTCTCATCTTCTTAGCTTTGAGGTATGCTAGAATTGACATTTTCTGTTGCCTTGCAAGGCTAGGAGAAATATCAATGCCAATTTTTTTCTCAGGATGATGTGCCACTGTTTTGTAAATATTCTAGAAAATGGCAAGACTTATTGCCCTCTAATTTCTAATTTGATGGAGATGCTGGTGACATTCTTTATTTTTATCCAACAACTTTGCAGTGATAATTTATATATCTTTGCTGTGATATTTTACTAGAAATTGCTGCACAAGTCCCTGACCTATCTTGCCCATCGCTGTCGTTTCTTCTTTGATGCATTTTAGGATAAAATAATGTTCTTGAATCGGACAAAGTTCTATATTCTTCGATCTTTTACTTGAACCGTCACTTTTGCTTTTTTCGAGAATTAAATAAGTGTACTTCAATCCTAGTTTTAAAGTAATTTGTGTTATTTTAGGAGGAAGAAATTCATGTTGTAGGGTTACCCATTTGTTTGTCCTGTTCAAAAGATTGCAATTGTTTCTTTGTGATGTAAATTTACTTTCTTTTTGGAGTTCTATTGTTCTATTATGTTGTAGTTGTGTGCTGGATGTCCAATGTTTATGATTAATTAGGTAACATTCTTTTGTCCGTAACAGTTGGTACCTGTTTTTTTTGGTTTTTTGTTTCCCACCCCGGTGTTCAGTACCACAATTCGGATTTGCGACGGGATATCCCGCATTGGGTAAAACACTCCGTACCCAAAAGGCGACTCAAACTCCGTACCTATTCTTTATTTCAACTGATTTGAAATTACGCAGAGAAAGCGGCATTTATCAATTTTTTCAACTTAAAGAGAACTTCGAAATTTGTAGTAATAAACATTCTTCTTAATAGTTGAAAACCGCAGTACTATTGTGACTACGTGGTAGCCTTAATTTTTGGTTTGTTCATCAATTAGTCTATAATCCTCCAAATACTTGTTAGATGTAAATCGTTTCTTGTACTACAGTTCGAATGAGACCAATTTTTCTTTTCACATTTTTTGAAGTTTAACAGTGATCCAACGTTAGGACGACGATGTTTTCTAAAATTTTCTAGAAGAAGCTACGAAAGAAGTTTGAACAATATGATAATTCTTATGTTCGAATATTTAACAGTTGCCACTGACCCAAATCTATAGTGTGGAATTTTCGAAACGCAAGTTGATCAACAATGAAATAAGTGACAGGTCATTATTAAGACTTTGTAAATGAATAATTGACTTGGTCAAAATCCATTGTAATTAGGTGTTGTCAAAGAATACGAAACGAGATTCAACAACAATCATTCTGAGCATGTACAACTGATCCAAATAAAGAGAAACACTCGAGAAGAGTTTGTATACTTTATATTCAAAACCCAAAAATTACAGCTGCATTTAGCTTTCTTTCCTCAGTTAAGTCACTCTGATATGAACAAAAAGTCAAGACCCTTCAAAACAAGATCATCTCTAGAATTACTAACAGAATTTTCTTACTTTTCGGCAGCAAACACTCATCCATTAGTCTGCATCTCCACGTCCTTCCAAATAGACGCAAAGTAAAAGAGACAAATCAAGGAGGAGCTAGGCGGTGTTCTCAATCTATAAAAGCCCAAAAGAAAAAAGAGCTTTTCCCCTAAAGGCTCTATCTAGCTATATTAAATCATTGTTGTTTTAAGTGTTTTTTTTTTTTAACTAGTGTTAAGTGTATGCTATTAGACCCTTCAGCAGACAACAGAGGAAACAGAGAGTGGATAACGGAAAGTATTGGCATATTGGAAGGATATAGTTTGACCATTAATAAGAGGCTTCCCATCGTTGACGAGACAATCGTCAAAATGTAGGCGCTTGAATATGCGAGGGTTAATAAGACGAGCAGAGCTGAACCAACCACAGCTGAGATGGATGCCGGAGATGTCACAGCCAGAGACACAGACGTTCATGATCTCCACTGTGTACGTGGGTATCCCACTGGGTAGAGGTGCTGTAGGTCCCTGATTTATCACAATATCAGATTTTGAACATTTGTCACCCCATATCCGGTCTGTTTCCACTTCATTCCCTGCACCAAAAAGCAATTGCACATAATGTCAAAAAGTAACCAAAAAAATTCAAACAGCAATAGTAGACCTTCCAAGTAGTTGGTTGTTTCCTTTTTTCCTATCAAATGTTGGGTCGAGTTTGACCCTGTAACTTGAGCATTGATGGGTGCAATAAATAATATTGCTGGTATGAGTTCTAGTTTTAGGACATGGATTAAATATTCTTTAAATGGTCACCTAAGAAATATCTACATGTATATGCCTTTTTCAAATAAGAGAGTTGAAAAATAAGGTAATGTTATCTATTACAATAGCTATAGATAATCTGACTATTTTGGCCTAAATCGAAAGGGACGGAACAATCAGAAATGCTGATATAGGGAATTGGGGCGTTTAAATTATGTTTCCTTCAAGTATCTTTAATGGGAGGACAGCAATGTGCACGTGAAACACAGAGCAAATACACCATATCTGTAGAGCAGTGATAGAAGACAAGAGATGCCAAATATTCTTTTAATACCATACAAATTGGAAACACTAGCTACAATTTTATTTTACTCTTTTCTGTTTATAAGATAAAATAAATGCAGACTGCATAGAATTGTTTCAACTTTCTAAAGTCAAAAGAATCGTTTGGAAAGTGATATTACATATCTGGCACGAGACATAGACTTATAAGCAGAAAAATAGAAAAATACTGAAGTTGCAGTAGCAGTTTCCTAGATTATGAAAAATTGCATGCAAAGTAATACAATGTAACCAGAGCAGAAACTAATAAAGCAAACGAGTAAATATGCATTTATATATTTTGTCCTCTTCTTCTTTTTGCTCTTCCAATTAGTTTAAACCTTTTACTCAACTTATGGGTTACTATGACTAATATTTGTATTGTGAGTATATGACCAATAGACATGAGAAAACAAAAACTGACGTGCGCCACCTACAAAGCAAAAAATTGTACAGTAAACAGAACGCTGCCTGCCTGCTGCTGGGCTGTCTAGGGCCGTACCTTAAAGCAAAAAAGGGGGATTTCGTAGAGCAAAATTAAATTTCAAATCGTTTTTCTTTGTCGAGTTATACAACTGAATTTTTTTTGGACTAACCTTGATTAAGAAGCTTGCGATGAGGACCAACATTGGTGTTTCCAGTGACGGCTGAATTTGCTTCCGCCATGAAATTGGGACCAATAAGTCTGCCTGAAATCAAAGTCGATTTATGAAGCATTAAAGAAAAAAATCTATGGATGGATGAAAATCAAAAGCTGTAGCCGTCTACAAAATTTAATGTGCACAATTTTGTAGTTAAAAAGGGGACGAAAAAGGTAACTAATCAAATAAATAATGGAAAGATCCTCGTGTGCTAATAATAAACCATAGAACAAGCAGACCTAACAAATAAATGCAATCTCATTCATTGAAAACTATCTTCTTCTTCTCTCTTTCTCCCACAGCTGTGCACAGCATGTGATTTTTCAGATAAACTATTATTTCTCATCGTAAATACAATGCATACACACCTGTAAAAAACTCCGATCCAATGATTAAGAGAAGAAAGAACGCGAACACGGCGAAGATCAAACCGATTCTGGTTCTCCGTTTCAATGATTGAGAGCTCATTATGAAACCGAATCAACAAATATATTATATGCTCCGGCCTCCCAAAGACGCAAACTCGCAAAAAATTTCAGATGAATGTTTCGATTCCAAGTGACGGAAGGAAGTTTCAGGAGAGAGACAACACACGAAGAGCCGATTCACTGTCGCCGGTCCAGCTGACGGCGGAACTTTTCACAGATATTCAAAAAAGAACTGTTGAATCAGCTGGGACTCGGTCTTTGACTGAAATCACAGAGAGAAAAAGGAAAAAGTGATATGAGAGATGCGTGAAATGACTTGATAAACTTAAAAAGTATGAGTTGACATAAAGTAAATATATATATATGTATCATTACATACTTTTTGAGAAGTTAAGTGAAAAATGCTATAAACTCACACATCAAATCAATAGAAGCGCCGAACAACACGAAGAAGACCGAAGTTATATACTTATACACAGTAACAGAAGACCGAGCTAATTAAGAATACATTCAAATAGTAAGAAAAAAGTGGAATGAACAGAGACAAAATGTGCAGAGTTTGCAAAAGCAAATAAGCTTTTTTCTGAGTCTCGATGAGACAAACACCACAGTTTCAACAAACGCCAGAAATACCAAAACAGTGGAAGCAAAAAAAATGAAAAGCCTGTATGTATAATTGCAGTAAATATGAATGAAGGTCGAGATTTCTCACCTCTTTTCGATGATCACACACACATACACGTACGGTACTTTGTTGAGAGCGCAAGCTCGTCCCGCACACACTGCTACTGAGACTGCAAAACTGCAGACAGAGAGAGTGGAAATTAAAGATGCCTACAGAGAGAGAGAAAGAGAGTCGGTTCCGGACGCGTGCACCCTCTGCGTAGAGAGTGAAAGCTCAACATGCATTTGTATAGAGAGAGAGTGAGTAAGTGTGTGTGTGAGAGAGAGAATTTTACGAGTGAATGAATGAATAAAGGGAATCCGGGTTTTTCTCGCGGAATGTTTGTAGATAGAGAAAGGAGATAAATGCCATTGCTGCAGCAGCGTGCTTAACCCTGATTAAATACACTTCCCCACGCGGCAGTTAGAGCCGTGGTTAGGACTTACGACCAATCTCTACCCAATTTTTCCTCTTCAATTATACTCATAGACCATGGTTAACGCCTATTGTTTTAGTACCACTAAAATAATGGCTAATCCAATTAATTTTGAATTCGTGTAATATAATGCTCATAAGTAATTTCTATAAAGTGGTGATTAAAAAGATCTTCATATATGAGGATGAGTATTGGATAGAATTTTTTTTACATGTTTAGAAGATGCAAGTTGTGAAAACGAGAATGTTGAGAGGGATGTGTTGACATACTAGAATGATAAAACTAAGAATGAAGACATTTTAGACAATAGTATGACCTCTGTGGTGGATAATATGAGGAAAGCAAAGTTGAGATTATTTGTGTAGGTAAAGAGGAGATACATGCACAAATGTGAGAAGTTGAATAAGGTGAGTATGGAAAGAGGTGCATTTAGGCCGAAGAAGTATAGGAAAGAAGTGATTAGAAATGATATGAAGTATTTTTCTGCTTATCAAAAACATGACATTAGATAAGACAATATGAAGAACACGAATTATGGTGGAAGATTAGTAATAATTGAGCATTGTTTTGATTTTTGATAGAATAAGGGTGGTGATAGTTTAGAGTACCATGTCTAACATAGTATTTATCCTATTAATCTGACATGTGAGATGGAATTAGCGTTTGGACATGTAATTTTATGTTGATTCTATCTCATGATTTCATATCATGAGATGTGATTTAATATTCTCCAAAAACCATGATATGGGAATACCATATCATGATTTGAGATATTTTTAATACAAAAATTGATCCACAAGTTTATATTTTGTTAAAACAACCCCACATTTAAATCTACTTTACCATTTATTTCATATGTAAATAAAATTTATAATGACATCATTACTTTTTAAAATTTATTATTTTCACTAACATAAAATTTATTATTCTCACCAACATATAGTCAATTTAACTCACACAAACCGATTGTTGAGTAATATTAAATATTAGAAGACTACAATTTATGTTCAATTTTTTTATTGAATTAAAGTTTGATGAATTAAAGTTAGATGAAACAGTTACTTAAGTTAGATGAAACAGTTACTGAAGTGAAGAACAAATAACAATGTAATAATATATTGTGCGATTTTATAACTTTTTGTTTATTTGGTAAGATTTGATAAACAATTAGGGCTATTTTAATAGTTTTACAACTTATGGGTTCTTATATTTATGAAAAAATATACAACATCAAAATTTCATATCGCATGTCCAAACAAAATTTTAAATTCATCTCATAATTTCATATTGTAATATCATATCATGATTCTATATCATGATACCATATTGCATGGTCAAACGGGTCCTAAATGTGTCGCACTCCCTATCCCTTCTCTTTTGAAAGTGATATTTTTTGGTATGACGATGAATGTACTCTATCCCCTGTTCCACATTTATTATTATAAGAAATTTTCTCTAGAGTTATAAATGTATAATCCTTAATTGCTATAAAAGACAAAACAAAAATACACAACTCTACCATCAAAGTAAAACAAAAACTGGCTTTTACCCTTTTTTTCCGTTGCATTGTTTTTAAAATTCGCATAAGTTCTATATATGCGCAGTATTATTCTTAACTCTCATTTCTTTTACCTCCAAAACTTCAATGTCTAATATTGCTATTAACTCTAATGTATTTTTCTCATATAATCTCCAAATATTTAATATGTAAGTTATGATCAGGGGAGGACTCACATAGACTTCTCTAAGTGTTCGAGTACCCATTAATCTTGTATCGAACTATATATATTTATCTTGAAATTCAGAAGAATTCGTATAAAGTTAACATAGAGTACCTAGTGAACAAATGACTTGATTGGTTCATTATGGGTGCTTAACACTGTTTTTTGTGTTGCTGAGTCTAAGTTTGAATCTCGCTCTTAACATATTTTCTTTTATATTTAGAACTCCACCACTCTTAAGCTAAGAGAGCACTCATAGCCTTAAAATTTTAGAACCGCCACTGATTATGATATTACCTTACAATAATCCTTCATATATATATACTTTTATAAAAAAGAGATAGTATGTAATTGATTGTCTTATTAATTTTTATACTTTATTTTCAAGAAAATATTTATACTTTATTTTCAAGAAAATATTTATACTTTGTAGGGGTTTTATCACTCCTAATCAACTTCGAACTAATACTAATATGTTCTTTTCCTACCGCATGACATAATGAGTGAGTTGAGGAACCAAAAAAAAATGACAAGATATTTTCGACTATTTCTTTAAATTAGAAGTTATTTCTTAATCTCTTTTTTTTCCTTTTTTTTTCTTGCTTCCCCCCCCCCCTCCCCCCCTTTTTAATGGTAGAATTATGGTGCATTTTTTGACGGTAGGTGTTTGTTTTATCGATGAAGACGGTAAAAAGCATCAGAATATTAAAGGGTTGTTTGGTTGGAAATATGTTATTTTGAGGTTAATTATATAAGGATAAGTTATTTTAACTTATCACATCAATATGGTATAAATGATGGGATACATAAGTTCATGATTATTTAATACCTCCAATCAAACACAAGTTAAAATAATTTTACATTTTATCCTGAGATTATTATAACTTATATCTTGCGTCAAACGACTCCTAAAAGAATAAGTGAAGAAGGGAATGTTTCACACCATTTTTATATTTATCAACACATACTTGTTGAAGGTTTTTTATGTATCATTTAAATATTTAATAAAATTAAATAATATCACATATTTTTATTTTTTTTATAGATCATTTTGACTATCTTGACTAAATATTTGCTTTTTAATTTTTAATTCAATTCAATATGGATAAAAAGAACTCGTCTTCAATACGAGTAAAAAAAGAACTCTTGTTCATTACTAATAACATTACTAAAAAATGTCTAAAACTCGATAGTTTTCGTCGGATTGTCAATAATCTTTTTTATAAAAAATCATGCAATTTCATCTTTTTCCACAAAAATATTGAGAAAACTCTCAAAAAATATTTTAAAACAAAAAAAAAATCATCCGTCGATTTTTATTTTCATTTTTACAAAAATTAACAGACAAGCATCGATAAAATGCAAACTACAGTTGAAGAGCATAAAGAAATCATAAAAATTATTAGTATTTTGTGTTTTAAAATAGAACAAAGTTGAGATAGAGTGCCAAAACAAAAATAAATTGAGAAGTTAAAAAAAATTGTCTTGTATGCCTCTAAAGAAGGAGTGCTACAATTTTAACTTTAAAAAAAATCATAAAATTAAAAAATCATCATCTTTTTTCTTAAAATTTATGTCCAATAAAATTAAATCACTTAAATAGAAAATAAGGAAGTAACAACTTATGGTTAGTTAAAATGGTGGGAACGAGTGAGAAATCATCTCATGCGGTTTGTATCATTTTTATTTGGGAAATTACATGGGTAAGCAAATAGATATATTAGTTAATTAGTTATCATATCTATAATTTTTGCTAATTACCACTCGTCACCAATGTTTAATCCTATTTACTAGGAGCAACTTTCGATTTGTATACTGTATTATATTTCGTTTTTTCTAATTATACAAATAACCTTTCTCTCTCATTACAAACTTTTTACTAAATTTTTTCCTTAATTCACTCAAGCACAATCAGATTTTAAAATTTAAAAAATCAGTGTCTCCCTCTCAAATTGTGCTCCCACAATTTCAAATAACTTCTTGTGATATTTTTTTTATTTCTTTTTCTCTTCAGACGGTTTCAATCTATTGTTTTTTATTTATATTTGTATATTCCTCATATATTTTTTTTGAGTTTTTTCCCCAATATATCCATAGATACATACAAATCATAAATGAGCAAACTCCCTCCAATAGTGTTGTGTTTAAAATCAAATATTTAGGTGCTTCATGGTATGTGAATTGAAGGACACTTCCTCAGATGCACGGTTAATTTGTATAAATCAGACTAATTTTATCTAAATATATACATTTAATTGTATGCTTTTTTGTCCATCAATGGTACATATACGATAGATTCGATCATTTGTATTGATCAATTAATTTATTTGTATATATGATTTATTGATACAGTTGATTTGTATAGGTTATGAATAATGCTCAAGTGTATAAGTCCAAAAGTCATTTATACATATAATAATACGTATAATACCTCAGATGCACAGTTGATTCTTATAAATCAACCCAAATTTATACAAATATATATATACATTTAATTGTATAATTTTTTTGTTCATCAGTAGTGCATATACAATAAATTCATTTATATTTGTCAATTAACTTTTTTGTATATATGATTTGTTGATACATTTGATTTGTATGAGTTATGAAAACTTTCTAACGGTATAAGTCTAACAATATAATCAATTATACATATAATAATACGTATAATAATAAATCTAGTAGTCACTTCATATAAATACATATTGTATGTAAATTATATTCTATTACATATACAAATTCATTATAATTTTCATACAATTATCTAAAAATTATATCAACAAAATTATACTTGTGCAAAATAAATGTGTAATTTATACATTTTCAGTAAACGCAATATCTAACTCAAATAAGTCAATATATACAAATATAAATACAAAACAACTGATAATAAACAATTGTTAGTATGGAGGGAGTCATATTTGGTATGAACTGTAATGAGATACATTCTGTGATTTATGAGATTGTTTTCCTTTTTCCCAACCAAAATTACCGCCTAAATTCATTAAAAAATTTCAAAAACGAATTATATATAATATTAAATTCATGCGAAATATACAAACAAAAATATTCATGGCTACTGAAACTATAGATATGGAGTATAACTAGGACAAGGAGCCTAATTAAGTTTCCTATAGTAATTATTTGTGTTTTTATTTCCCAGATAGAAGGGCGTTGAAAAACTAGCTATTTTTTTCCCCTGTGATAACCACAAAACGACTACTTTATGCTACCACAAAGATGTGGGTTGTTTTAATTAGAGGTCTTGGTTCGAGTCTTGTATATAGATTTTTTTATAGGGCCCTTTTTATGAATGAGGCCCTATGCGACGTAAATCTAAAATAATTGAACTTCAATACGAATATCGAACACTGAAAATAAAAAAAAAATAAAAAAATACTTTATGTGCGAATAAATACTACAAAGCATTATTGTTTCGTTCAAGAACTATAATCTTCTAACTTAAGATTAAAGTCGTGAATTAAATTCCCATAAGAGTTTCTATTTGATTAAGATTAGGGATGATAACGGGGCAATGCGGGGCGGGTACTAGACGAATTTAGTTTAACTCATATAATTCTTGACCCGCCCTGTTCTATCCTACATTTTATTTTTTCTTTTAATTTTAATCCGTCCCGTTCTGCCCGCATAAATCTACTCCGTCTCACCCCACTTAAATTATTACTGCTACATACATAAAGTAAGTTATATTGTTATTAAATTTTTGGCCAACGTTACAGACCAATGTGGTATATCGAATTAAAAGTCTAAACTAAATTGTTAGAACACCATAAAATTTGTTGAACTAACGAGAGATATTAATGATTTTACTTGAACAAATTAAAGGCAAAAGCGAATGATGCACGTTGACGTTGAAAGCAAAGTCGATGTTTTTTTTTGTGACCTCTGTTTCGTCATGTTAGGACTTTACATATATGATAGTATTTTTTTACCATCTTGAGATAAAAAATACTTATTGAATCTACTAGTTTGGCTTTATCAGTTATCACATATGTTTTTGCTCACTCTGTTTTAATTTAATTTATTTTGTTAAAAGAAAATGTTCTCTCCAAAATTTGAAACTTTTTGTAACAAACCCAATATCAAAACCAACACAATTCAAATTCAAACAACCGACAAATCTATTTCACTAACTCGTAATTGAAATTACAAAGAAATTTAAGAACTAGATGGAAATTGAAGAACACAAGTAGAAGAAAGGGATGAGAAGCAGAACTCAAAGAAAGGGAATGAGAAAACTAGACATTTTTCTCAACAATTTGCATAACTCTTGAATCACTGACCGCTACCCCTTTTGATGGAACAGTTCCCACACCCACTACTCTACCTGGATCCCAAATTAGCCTGGCCCAATTGCTTGTTCTCGGCCCAATAGGTCTTGCCAGCCCAACAACTATTTGTGTGATCTTGGTATTCATATTGGGTTGGACTTGATTCATAACAATACTCTCATCCTCAATAAGAACCTTGTCCTCAAGGTTCGAGTAGAGCCACACGGACAATATAATATTGAATCTTCCAAGACTCAAGTGTGTGTAGAGAGCTGCGATAGTGGTGCGAAGTATAAACCAAACACTGTCAACTTGCAGAATTGAGGAAACAAATTCATTGCCTTCAGAGAATTCCATATGACCAAGAATCATAACAAAGGCCACAATTCTAAACAATTTCATCTTCTCTCTTTTGCCAAGCCAAGCAATTTTCAATACCTCTTTTATATTAACAGAATAATGAGCAAGTAATACATGCTATTATTTCATAGCAAAGACTGTTGGAGATAGGAAAATGATTCAGGATCCCTCAATCTACACTTCTTGTTTACCTCCATAGGTGTTTCACAGAGAAGGGAGAGATAATGATGTTTCTGTTGAAGAATTATAGCAAGAAAGGCTTGAGAGCTTGCGAGGAGAGGCAGTCTCGTGGCTGCACCAGATGATTTTCTAAGCTCTGCAAGTTGAATCTGTTGTGCTACAGTACGCTCTTCAACAAGTCTATGGCCACCGAAATGGGCAAGATAGCACATAAATCTCGTAGTAATTATAAACTTCCCCCAACTACTCAAGATAGAATTACTTTCTCTCCTCGAGTATTGACTTGTGAACAACATAAGCATCAACAATTGAAGCACCTTTCAAAAATTCAAGCTCACTTTCAATCTTTGTAGCATAACTAGCTGGTACACCTTGAGCACCAAAGAAAACCATGATCTCCTCAAGCGTAGAGAAACTACACAACTCTTGCTCAATCAAGTTTGTCGTGGACTTGATCCAGCCTTGTAGCCATGCAATACAAACAATTGGTGTAACTTTTTTTCCCTGTGGTGCCATTTTTAGTACACTAGACTGCTCACTTATTTTCTTTCGTAAAGAGAAATCACCTCTTATGAGTTGTACTAATAGTTGTTTTAGGAATCGAAATAACTTGGGAAGTCGTATGATATCTAAAGGTGCAATTGGTTGTATCGCCATCAATGCAACTCTTTGGGAACTGTGATCAAACATAGGATTCACCTCAGAGTATATATCATGCACTTTTGGTTCCAGCATAACCATCTCGTCTACAATAGCCCATGTAGCAAAAATGTTCTGAAATCTAAAATTTAAAGAAGTAGTAACTGCCAATGGAAGAACAAAAAGCAAAACGGACGCATGCATACACCTTTGTTGTCCGGGATCCCACACTAGAGTCATAGAGTTATCATAAGCGATGAAGCCAAATGTACCAATAGAGCCCAATAACAATAATGGCTTCGGGTTAACTGTATAACCAATGACAACCTTAGACTTGAAACTTATACCTGGATCCTATACAAAATGATTTGTTGCAGTTCCAAGAACAACGACAATGTCACCACAATTAAATGAAAATTGACATAAAATATTGTGAGTATTAAATTCACAAGTAAATTTTCCATGCTCCACAACAAACATCAATTCATTCAAAGGCCTGTTACTTTGTGCAATGTTATTCTCAAACTCCAGATTATTTTTTTCATAATATAGATCCTCAATAATTTCAGGTTCCAAGAAAAACTCAGCAAGATATATGTTGTCAAAGGTCTCAAATTCAATTTTCGATTTTTTTGAGCCACGATCCAGAAAAGTAGCAGTGACATACCTCTTTGACATATCTTTTGGAGAACAATCATTGAATAGTTGGGCTTCATTGTGTTTAAGGCCTGGTGATTCTTCATCAAGCATATCTTTTGGAGTATCGGGTTGCACCTCTGCGACTATCATGAGGCAGCAACTAGGAAAACATTCGTCTAAGACCCTAGGTGACTGAATATCGTCCAAATCAGCTACAAATCTAGAGGCGGAAGAAGTTTCATGTACTTTGGTGAAAACTCTGGTAGACATTTCGTCGAACATATTGTCTACATGACTTGAATGTTCAACGATATAAGTGCCAAACAACTTTAGATGACTCTGAGCATTATAAACATAACTTGAGTTTTCTTTGGCCAAAAAAATCTCTCTGCTAAGGACTGTAACAGCACTAATCCCGCCATCTTCTACTAGAACCTATGGAGATATAAATGAACATTTGTCCTCTAGCTTCTGTAGCAAAGCAAGAATTCTGGTAATTTGAGTGTCCACCACAAGAGACTTTGCATCGGTTTGTTTCCAAAAACATAGGGCTAACTTCTTCTTAAAATAATTCCAATAAAAAATTGTTTGTTGCGAAACATCCAACATAACCACTCAAGGGCTTCACCATCAAGATAGAAGGAAGGAAGAAGCAGCCAGTGTTCCTCAGAGAAGCCTAGAAAAGTGAAGTATCGCTCAGCCCTATAAATCCAGTCCTCTAGATCAGCGTTGCCATTAAATCGATCTACTTCCATTAGACTACGTCGATGAAAGCACCAATGTAACAAACCCAATATCAAAATCAACACAATTCAAATTCAAACAACCGACAAATCTATTTCACTAACTCGTAATTGAAATTACAAAGAAATTTAAGAACAAAATGGAAATTGAAAAACACAAGTAGAAGAAAGGGATGAGAAGCAGAACTCATAGAAAGGAGATTGGAAGACTAGACATTTTTCTCAACAATTTGCATAACCCTTGAATCACTAACCGCTACCCCTGTTGAGGAACCGTTCCCACACCCACTACTCGACCCGAATCCCAAATTAGCTTGACCCAATTACTTGTTCTCGACCCCAATAGGTCTTGCCAGCCCAACAACTATTTGTGTGATCTTGATATTCATATTGGGTTGAACTTGGTTCATAATACTTTTCGCTTAGTAGTTTGTGCAATAGAAGAACTTTCATCAAATTAGAAATAGTAGAATACAAGAAGGAATGAGACTCGCATCCGCTTAGTTTTTAAAAATTAGGGCTTTGACCCGCTCCACCCTGCATCTGCTTAGAGACTGCCCCACCCTACCCCGTATAGCTTTAAATCTGCATCACACCCACATCACCTCATTGACATCCCAACTAAGATACTTTCTTTGATTTTTTCTGCACTTTCATATTTAAGCTGAAAATAATTTACTTTCACAATTAATTGATAGTAATTCTTTTTTAATATATATTTTTTATAGTGCGTTACACAAATATAAATTTCTCAAATACCTCAATCGGAAATTCTTATTCTACTTTTTAAGAAACTTTTAAAATAAAAAAAAAAGATAAATTAACTAGCGATGAAACATCGACGCAGTGATCATTATGCCGAACTTTTATGGCAGTACATTTTTATTTTTTTTAATCAATTGTATATTCAAGTTCCGCTTTCTTCAATTGACGGTTAGTCTTATCATTTACAAATATTTACATTTGCAATTTCATTAATTTAATGAGTTGGATTTTATTTTATATGTATCTTCTTCATTTTCTAACAATTTTGAAATGATTAGTTTTTATAAAAATTTAAAATGTTTTCAACTTGTTTTCAAGTAATTTTATCATTTTTAAAATAATATAAGCCATCTTTAACGATTCATTAACAATTTGAAGTGTAGTTCTATATAATTATCTATGTATATAATTAGGAAAAATCACACCATATACACATTTAAGAGATAATATTACGAGTTTTAAACCTACTCTTAATTTTTTTTTACTTGTAACAGTTTAATTACGGGTTATAACATATCAATTAAATTTAACTTTATATAAAAATTAATTAAAATTTACTTTATTAAATGATTAATCTTTTTATATTTTTATATTATTAATTATTTAATTATATTGATTGCAGTTCCTTTTATATAATTAATAGGTGAGAGAAATAATATTAATGAGAGAGAATCAATTTGTAATTATCTATTACACCTTTTAAGGGATTTTTTAACTTATTCAAATATCTTTTATTTATTAATGACTATTGGGGCCTTTAAATTTTTAAAAATAAATAAATTCATCACCGTATATTTTAACATGTAATTTTCTCTCTCTTTAATCTATTTTTTTTACTTTTCTTGATGTTTTATTTTATTTTAAATTTTGATATTGTTTTTTTTTAATCTGATTATTTTAGAATTAAGAATTCTATATTTTGAAAATTTGATTTCGTTTTTTATTTTAATTAATCTAAAACTTGATTTCTTGAGAAAAAAACCGTTTTACTTTAGTTTTGAACTTGTTTTTGGTGTGTTTTTCTATATCTAAAATACTATTTTGTTGGTGAAATAAGTATATTTAATTCTGAAATTTGTTGATATATATAGATAATATGAGATCATAAAATCTTTAATAAGGATTTCTTAAGTTTTAGCTTAAATATGATAAAAAAAATCACACTTGAATACGAAATATAAATTGAAGAGAGAGGAAAATATAGAACTTGTATTAATTATTGCAGTTTAGACTTTTAATTACATGTTTTGATTTTTGGGTGATGTATATTTCTTTTGCTACAATTTCTGACAACAATATATA
>JAJONZ010022476.1:0-14068 GCA_029582445.1 Solanum paucissectum
TTAAACTGACTAAAATCTCATGATTTAGGGTTTAAACGACGTATCTTAGGGGTTAAACGAATAAGAAAAAGACCAAAAAACTCCTGAATTAATTGCTGTCGGAGTGACCGACGGACTGGACCTACGGTCCGTCAATCAATCGACGGTCCGTCGATTGGGTCCGTAGGTCGGGTCTGCCCGACAGGCCTTCACTAAAACGAGCATAACTTTTTACTCGGAGGTTTGATTTTAGCAAACTCGGTGGCTTTGGAAAGATAATTCAATTATCTATCATACCATAGGTCGTGGTACACGTAATTCATTTTGTGCTAAAAGTTATGACCATCTGAAGTTGACCTATCAATAATTTTCAGCTAACTAGCTGTTACCCTTCACCTACGGTCAGACCTACGGACCGTGGATCGAACGACGGTCCGTGCTGGTCGACCGTAGTTCATGTCAGAGGTTGGGTAAGGGAGTCTTGATCCACGGACACAGACCACGGACCGTGGTCTGATCTACGGACCGTGGATCTGTCCGTGAGTTGAGACTTAGCTAATTTTTCTGACTGAGTTCTGGGGAAGTTTTCTGTCATGAACCACAGACCTGCGGGACGGACCGTGAGTCCATGTACGGTCCGTGGATGGTGTCCGTGAGTGCCACCTGTAACACCAAAAATCTGAAATCTCTATTTTCTGATACGGGGTGTTACAAAAGAGCTTAAAGAACAGTTGAAAGATCTCCTTGATAAGGGTTTTATTCGACTAATTGTCTCACCTTGGGGCGCTCCGGTCTTATTTGTGAGAAATAAAAATGGTTCCCTTAGGATGTGTATAGAACTTTGGGGCGCTCCGGTCTTATTTGTGAGAAAGAAAAATGGTTCCCTTAGGATGTGTATAGATTACCATCAGTTGAACAAGGTTATCATAAAGAACAAGTATCCTCTTCCGAGATAGATGATCTTTTCGATCAGCTTCAGGGTGCTTCTTGTTTTTCTAAGATTGACCTCAGATCTGGATATCATCAGTTGAAAGTAAGGGAGTGTGATATTCCCAAGGTAACATTCAGAACCCATTATGGTCATTATGAGTTTTTGGTCATGTCGTATGGTTTAACCAATGCACTCACAGCGTTCATAGACCTTATGAATAGAGTATTCAAGACTTATTTAGATAGGTTTGTTATCATTTTCATTGATGACATTCTAATCTATTCAAGGAATAAGGAAGATCATACTAGCCATCTCAGAATAGTTCTTCAAACTTTGAAAGATAAGGAGTTATATGCTACGTTCTCTAAATGTGTGTTTTGGCTTGAGTCTGTGGCATTCTTAGGCCACATAGTTTCCGGTGATGGAATTAGAGTTGATACCCAAAAGATAGAGGCAGTGCAGAATTGGCCTAGACCCACATCTCCAACTGATATTAGGAGTTTCTTGGGTTTGGATGGATACTATAGAAGGTTCATAGAGGGGTTCTCATCTATTTCATCAATTTTGACCAAGTTGACCCAGAAAACAGTAAAGTTTCAATGGTCTGAAGCTTTCAGGAATTGAAAAAGAGGTTGACTACAGTTTTGACCTTACCAGAAGGTACGCAAGGCTTTGTTGTATATTGTGATGCGTCTAGAGTTAGTTTGGGTTGTGTGTTAATGCAGAATGGCAAAGTTATAGCTTATGGCTCCAGACAGTTGAAAGTTCATGAGAAGAATTACCCAACCCATGACTTAGAGTTGGCTGATGTAGTATTTGCTTTGAAGATATGGCGTCATTAGTTGTATGGTGTTCATGCTGATGTATTCACTGATCACAAGAGTCTTCAATATGTGTTTACTCAGAAAGAGCTTAATCTCAAACAAAGGAAGTGGTTAGAATTACTCAAGGATTATGACATGAGTATTCTTTATCACCCAGGTAAGGCTAATGTTGTTGCTGATGCTTTAAGCAGGTTGTCTATGAGTAGTACCACCCATGTCGAGGAAGAAAAGAGAGAGTTAGCGAAAGATGTGCATAGACTTGCAAGGTTAGAGGTTCGACTAATGGATTCCACAGAAGGAAGAGTAGTGGTGATGAATGGGGATGAGTCTTCATTAGTGTCAGAAGTGAAAGAAAAGCAAGACCAAGATCCTATTTTGCTTGAATTGAAGGCAAAAGTTCTTAAGAAAAACGTATTGGCTTTTGAACAAGGGGGATATGACATATTGAGGTATCAAGGTAGATTGTGTGTACCAAGGGTGGATGAACTCCAAGAGAGGATCATAGAGAAAGCTCATAGCTCCAGATATTCCATTCATCCGGGTTCCACAAAGATGTATAGCGATTTGAGAGAAGTCTATTAGTTAGTAGTATGAAGAAAGGCATTGCCGAATTTATTGCTAAGTGCCCGAATTGCCAACAAGTTAAAGTAGAGCATCAAAGGCCCGATGGTTTAGCTCAAAATATAGAACTTCCGAAGTGGAAGTGGGAGATGATTAATATGTATTTCATCACAGGTTTACCAAGGTCTTGCATGCAACATGATTCTATTTGGGTGATTGTCGCTAGAATGACAAAACCAACCCACTTTTTGCCAGTAAAGACTACCCATTCAGCAGAGGACTATGCCAAGTTGTATCTTTAAGAAATGGTTAGACTTCAGGAAGTTCCGATCTCCATTATTTCAGACAGAGGTGCGCAATTTACTACACAATTTTGGAAGTCATTCCAAAAAGGCTTGGGTTCAAAGGTGAACTTAAGTACTGCTCTTTCATCCTCAGAAAGATAGGCAAGCAGAGTGTACTATTCAGACCTTAGAGTATATGTTGAGGGCTTGCGTGATTGATTTCAAAGGTAATTGGGATGATCACCTACCTCTTATAGAATTTGCTTACAATAATAGTTACCACTTTAGCATCCAAGTGGCTCCTTATAAAGATCTTGATGGGAGAAGATGCAGATCTCCTATTGGATGGTTTGAAGTTGGTGAAGCTGGGTTGATAGGACCAGATTTGGTTCATCAAGCTATGGAGAAGGTGAAGGTTATTTAAGAGAGGTTGAAAACAACACAGAGTCGCCAGAAGTCCTACACTGATGTTAGGAGAAGGGAGTTAGAGTTTGAAGTAGATGATTGGGTATACTTGAAAGTTTCACCCATGAATGGTTATATGAGGTTTGGTAAGAAGGGGAGGCTTAGTCCCCAGTATATTTGCCCTTACAGAATATTGAAAAGGGTAGGTAATGTAGCTTATGAGTTGGAGCTACCATAAAAGTTAGCCACAGTTCATCCGGTATTTCACATATCCATGTTGAAGAAGTGCATGGGAGATCCTTCATTGATCATACCAACTGAAGATATTGGGATCAAGGATAGCTTGTATTATGAGGAGATTCCTGTTCAGATTCTAGATCACCAAGATTGCAAGTTGAGAACAAAAAAGGTAGCATCAGTCAAAGTTATTTGGAGGAATCAGTTTATTGACGAAGCTACTTGGGAAGCTGAGGAGGACATAAAGAAGAGATAACCACATCTCTTTGAATCCATAGATGTTCCAAATTAAGGTACAAATCCTTTTCTTGGAACTCTTTAATTTATGAATTGGCATGTTGTATTTGCATTGCTTGTGAGGTGTTTGAGCTGAATTGTTTTATATGTTACACCCTTAGCCTAGTAAGAGTAATCTCATTAGAGGAAGAATGTTCCCAAGGAGGAGATGTTGTAATATCTCGCTAATTAAAAGAACTAGGAAAAAGTTAAGAATTTGGAAATAGTTATTTTGTTTTTGGAAAAAATTGAAATCTGGAAAATTTGTGAATGATGTTAAGTTGAAGTTTTTGGTCAACTTCAAACGACAATAACTCCTAGATCAGGATGAGTTAGGTGTGTTTCCATATATCGTAGGAAATATATTGGAATAATCTTTCCAACGCCGCCGAGTTTGTACGATTCTGAGTTTGTATGAGGAGATATGCCCATTGAAATTTGGGTTGTTCGAATAAGGAAAGTCCAATCCGGATTTTTGAAGGGTAGTTTGGTCTTTTCCATACCCAACTTAATTAATTCATTTTTGATAATTTTTCTAAGGTCTAAACTTATAGGATTTAATTTAAGCTTTTGAAAAATAGAGTTAGAGTTTTTGGAGAAACAACGCTAGAGGAGAAGAAAGGAGAAAAGAGCCAAGATCATCGTTCGTAAGGATTTAGCTTGTGGATTTCATCTAGGGGCGATCCCTATGAGGTATGTGAGATAACATAGCGTTGGGTTAGTTCACCCATGCGCCAATTATGATTCAATTCAGCCAAGTCATAATGATTTGAAAGTAAATCCTATGAGTACTTGATGAAATTTGTTTGAAATCTTGTGGGTTCTTGTTGTTGAAGTTTCTTGAGATTGATTCTTGTATTTAGGTGTGAATTTGAGTTGAATCTTTCACATATTGAGGATTTAGTCGATTCTAAGTGTTTGGGGAAAGAACTATTTGAGTTGAAAGTTAAAAAAGGAGCAAGAAAAATCGTCTAACACCTAGGTAATGGGGTGGGGCGTCGTGCCTGTCAGAGCGCTCCAAAGAGGGCTATGAAGTTTGACCCTTGGGGCGCTGCGCTGCGCCAGCGTGCCCCAGGTCAGGCACTGAGGTCTTCCCTCTGGCACACCGCGCCTCTCAGAGCGCCAGGGACGCCAGTTCTTCCCATTTCTTCCCATTTCTTCCCAAACTTCCCGTACTAGTTCCTTAGCAATGTACCTATGTTTTCTAGTTTAATTCAACACTCTTAAGTACATCTAAACATCATGAAATCATCCATAAACATGAGATCATGAACCTTGAATCCATAATTCAATTCAAGGAAAGTTAAAAGTCAAGTCTAGAAGTTAAGAAGCAAGTCAAGAGACGTTTATAAAGTTTTCAAAAGTCTTTCATAAAACATTTTAACTTTGTTTTAAGACTTAAGTTTCAAGTTAAGCAAAGACTAAAGAGTTGAGTTCATTTCTCTAAAAGCTATAAGGGAACTAAGTATTCCCAAGAGTTTAAAATGTTTTCACATTTGAACAAGAAAGGGAAACATCGATTTCCAAGAGAGCTTTTAAGCTAAAGTTTTGAGTAATTATCTCAAACCAAAGAAAGAAGTTTTGTTTTAAAATATATGAGCTAAGTATATTTTGGGAGTAGTATGGAGCACCGATATTGGGATGCGAGTTCATATTAACTCAAGTCTTCATAAACCATGTAGCCATCATGGGTAGTAAAAGATCATACTTTTTAGATGACTCCTTAAGTTCTTTTTAGCATAGACTAGTGGATCCACTTAGTTAAGGTGTTCTATATGACTGCAAAGTATAGGACAGTTCTGGCAGCGTGGGCAAGATTAGAGAAACTCTCACAAAAATTGTATTACTTTATTATATGAGTAAAGTTGAGTTTGTTATTGCATTTTCTTTAACGAACTAAGTTGCTTTCTACTGTTTTATAAAGCTTTCCATATATTGCATGTGGTTTATTGCTTATATTGAGTTAAGTTATTCATGAGTTGAGTAAAGACAAGGTAAGTGTTTCTTTCTGATTCCTTTCAAGCTTATGTTATGTTTAGTTTTCCCCTCGCATACTCGTACATTCAATGTACTGATGTCATTTGTCCTGCATTTTCTTATGATGCAGACACAAGTAACATGGATTATCACCCAGTGCCTCGTTGATCCAGTGAGCACTCAGAGTCTGTTGGTGAACCTCCTTGCTTTCTAGAGGGCTCCTTTGTACATTGCTTTCTAGTTTTCAGTTGTTAGGATGATCGGGGGTCTTGTCCCGACATCCCTCTTTGTTTTAGAGGCTTCATAGACAGATAGTTATAGTTCTTTAGTCTTATTCATTTCAGTTGTATACGTTTAAGACTTGAGTTGACATTTTGGATAAGTTATTATCTCTTATGTTATTGCATGAGTTATATTTCTTATGTTTAAGTTTTCCGCTGAGTAAGTAAGCCAGGCCAAGGGTTCGCTTGGGGCCATCAATGGTTCTCGAGTGCCAGTCCCACCCAGGATGTACGCTCGGGACGTGACATATTCTCTCTCTTATTTAAAACTTAATAATTTATTTGTTCGATTGATAATTTCAACTTGAAAAGAAAATAGTTTATGTTTTAACTATTTAAAAAATATATTGTAGCAGCCCAATTCTTTGTGGAAATCGAGTTTTATAGTTCTTGAATCCAGTAATATCATTCTAATTTCTAATATTATTTTTGTTTTGTTTCTTATGTTTATTATAATATTATTTAATATTTTAGATAGTGTTTAAAATATTTGTTACAATTTTAATATGTCAACTAGAAAAATATAAATCTGGTCATTCAAAACTTAAAAGAAAAAGAAAACTTGATAACTTGATAAAATCTCAAAAAGGTGCTCTTGATAAATTTTTGGAAAATAATGACAAAATGAAATTAAAAAAATTATAGGGGATTCTCTTTAGAAGAACAAGTCACTAACTTAGTTGAAGTTAAGTTAGATAAAGATATAATCCAAAAAGAAGAAGAAGGAGAGGAAATTAGTGAAAAATCAAATGTAGATTAGCAAGAAAATCAAGAAATTATAAATGAATTAAATAATCATACTTCTAGAAATATCTATGATCCTAGTCAATGGATTATTGTTGATACAAAGTTAAGAGACTTATTAGTAGAAAATGGACCAATTAGAATTACTGACACATGATGTTTTCCAAAGGATAATTTTTAAGGCACTTTTCTACTACATATTATTTTCAAAAATTAGAAAATGGAGAAAGACATGAAAGAAGATGGTTATTTTATTCCAAAGATTTGAATAAGTTATATTAATACGACCTGTAATGCAAAAAATAATAAATGAGTAAATAAAGGTAGTAAAAAATGGAAAATTCTTACTGAGGAGTTCACAAATTGGACTCATTTAGGGCTTTATTTTAATAGAAATAGTATCCTCAAATGCTTATTTAGTCGAAATATCTGATGAAAACACTTAAGTTTCAGGTATTTGAAGTTTTAATGGAAGCATGGACACTTAGGCGCAAAATGGAACAAAAAGGCTGAAAAGAATGTAGAAGCTGAAGCCTGAGCATCGCCAAACATGCTTGGCGATTCGCCGAAGGGACGCACTCCGTCCTTTGTTCCAGTACGCGAAGCCCTAGAGGAGAAGGATAAAAAAAGGCAATGAAAGGAGCAGTCGGTGCTTCGCCAATCAGTTTCGCAAAACAGAAGTATATCGCCCAATGATCCAGAACGCATAGATGTTGAAGGCAAAGCACAAACGGCGATGAACTAGAAGAAGGGCGAATCGCCGAGTCATTCGGCGTTCGCGACTAACCTCGCCGAGCGATCCGCCAACACTATTTTCTGAAGTCTATAAATACTAAACTCTTTACTAGTTTTTGTGGGGAACATTAGAGAGAAACTTTAGAGTCTGAACATTATTCTAATTTTTACTTTAGCTTTCATATTTTCTCTCAAGTTTGGAGAGGGTTTTTGGGAGACTTGAAGAGAGAAGGAGTTCATCTTTCCCAAATTGGAAGTGGGTCTTCTCCATTCTTCTTCCTTTGCTTATATTAAGGTTTAATTTCTTATACCAACTTCATTTCATTATCATGTTAGGTGTAATTTCTTATTTCTTGATGTGTGGCTAAAAACCCCCATTCTTGGGGTGTTATTTAGCAAATATGTGTTGATATTATTGTTGGGTCTTGCTTGCTGATAGGTTAGATGTATTTTAATGGTGATTTAACCTAGTGGTTTTGGTTTAATTTAATGGGTTTATAGTTGCAAATACAAAACCACCCATGTGTTTTCAGCTTGCTCAAGAGAGAGGTCGCCAAACCAAGACCGCTAGACTGATGGCCTAAGGAGTGGGTCAACATGAGGTTCATCCCGAGAGGGTGAGCCCTAGTCCCATATCCTAACACTCAGCTCGAGAGAGTGAATGGGGTAAGGCGTAGGCAGGCCTTCATGCGGCAAATGAGTGTCCGAGAGGAACCCATTTGAAACGGGGTAAGTTGCCCGAGAGAGAACTTATTTCTATCTAAAGCTTAGCCTAGTCACTATTATCTTGCAAATTTCCTATCAAAAGCATGTACCCAATAATTTCTATCAATATATATTGCGGTCACACCCCAAGAACTTCTCTCCATACTTGATTTTCTCTTTATTTTTTGTTGTTTTTACTACTTGTGACAAAAAATCCCATCGATATTTGACACTTTTGTGTCACCCATCGAATATACTTTGTTTTTATTCGATAATTTCTTAAACTACAACTAATTATAATAAAACTCTAGTTTAACTACTATCTTCACTACCACTCTCTTGACGATCGTAGACACTCAAACCGTAGGTTAGTGTCGTTGGTCACGATAAGCATCAAAATGACGTTGCTGCCGGGGAGTGGTGTTAGTTGAGAATTTTTAGTTAAGTTGAATTTTGTTCTTGTTAATTATAGTTGAAATTACTTAACTTTTAGTTTTAGTTTTTGTGTTGTTGTCTCTTTGCAAAGGTGGCGAAATAAGTGTCAACAGAAGCAATGCAATGGAAAATCCCAAAAATGTAGCTTGAAAGAGGACTTGCATCGTGCCACGACGTTAACTAAGGCGCTGCTTGGGAGGCAACCCAAGTTTTATTTTTCTTTGTTTTTAAGTTTGAAATAATGGTGTGTTGAATGTGCAAGAATAAGTGTGAAAAGTGTTTGAAAAGTGCAGATTGACGAGCTAAAGGTCCAGTCGGCGTATCGCCGAAGAGGTCGGCGACCCCGACCTACACCGTCGTTGGACTCCAAACAATTTCAAAGTGGAGTCTGTAAAACTCGGCGAGCTCAAGAAATTATTGGTGAATCGCCGACCAGGTCGGCGATCGCGATCTAGTCCGCCGTTTGGACCCCCAGATTTCTTGGAGGTCCTGTAAAACTCGGCGAAGTAAGTGATCGCTCGGCGAGCACGACTAATGTCTCCAAATGGGCGAGAACTGGACGGTTTTTAAAAGGCAAAGGTTTAAACTTCCAACTCTTTCACTTTTTCCTCACTTTCAAACTTCACAAACTCACACCCACACTTTAGTTTCTATATTTTTCCATTTCTAGTAGTATTTTAGTCATTGATTTGTGCTCGGATTGGGATTACTTTGTCGCCTAGCATTTCAGTCTTTATTATTCAGCATATAAGGTTGGTTTCCCGAACCCCGCCTATATTTTTGAGAATTTGAACTCTCATGCAAATGATTCTATCTTGTTGATGTGTGATGGGTCTCTCTGATAGGATTAAGTTGCTTGAATGCCTGCTTTAATTTGAAAATCTTGCCCATAGTGTTTATATTGTTAAAATCTCGTATTTTTGTGCCTTAAAATAGATTAAAGCTTGTGGGATTGTGCTTGCGTGTTGTTGAGTCTAGTAGGAAGAAGTCTGAGTATCCTGAAGATATGGTAAAAACCAATATTATCATTCCACCTCGGAAAAGAGTAGAGGGTATCACTGTAAATGAAGGGGGATCAAATCCTCCAAAGAAGGGCAGAAAAGAAACTCGACCTGGAGATAAATGCAAGGATATGAGGGCCTTACTGAGATAGAGGAGGCCATGGTAGATGATGCTGGTTTCTAGTGGATCTGGTACTGCTGGTCCTTCTGAGGTGAACCGGGTATAGAGGCCTGAGTCCAGACTTATGCACCAGGCACTGATGCCCAGACAGATGGAGCGACTACGTAGACAAGATCCCCTCTTTACCTCCCTCTCTGTCTTACTTTATTTTACATTCTGGATATTTTGTTATTTGCATTTGAGGACAAATGTCTTTTATTTGTAGTGGGGTGATGCCCACTTTTGTGCATATCTGTTTTGTTTATCTATTTGGGCCTTGTGCTAAATTTGTGTTACACTGCTTTTTGTGGAAGGTTTGAGCTTATAGCTCCTTGCTTTTAATTGAAAATGATTTTTGACCCTTCCGAAAAATATTTGCCACCTCTTGTATGTGCTGAATGTGGTTGTTCTCTTGCAAATTTGAGTATCGGTTTTGATCAATACCGATGACTTAAATAGTGCTCATAATCGAATAAACATGAATGTGTGGTTATGATGAGGCCAAATGAAGTCCCATAGACAATATGTGAACTCTTTGCATCTTGTTGTGATTAGTCATGTATCAAATTGATTCTCTTGTGATGACCGTTGCACACTAGTGAAAGTGTGGAGTCTTGTTTGACTTTAGTGTCGATGCCTTCTGTGATGAGCTTACTATGAACCATGCATGAATACACCTAGAATTTACCCCGTTGGTCCGATCAACTAAGTAAGGCTATCTCTTTATATGATCTTAGGCAACTTCGAAAAGTGTGAGCCAATTTGACATATACCTCTTTTGTGACCTACCTTGTGAGCATGTGATTCTCTCTTGAATACCTTTTGAGCCTTACCCTGCTTTGGAAGAAACTTGATGAAAACTATATCTTTCTTGATCCACTACCTATAATCCTCTTGATTTGTGGTTTAGTGAATAACCAACTTAGGCCAAAAGCCTAAGTTGGGGGTGTGGTGAAAAAGGAAAAGGAGAAGTCAAGAAGTGCAAGAAAAGTCTCCCTTAACCCATGGTGTTGCGGAAAAATGGAAACCCTCCATATAAAAAAAAAGAAGAAAAAGAAAAGAAAAGAAATAAAAAGAAAAAGTTATGGAATAAAAGTATAAAAGAAATTTGGGTTTCCAAGCAATCCATGGAGGTGAATAAAAAAATGACTTAGAAGAACTAGAAAAAGAATTGATAAAGGAAAAGAATGGGATGCCTTGATAATACCACATCTCATGAGGAAAAACTCACTGAGCCTAAATGACCATACATTTGCACTCAGCCCCTTTACAAACCTTAGAAAAACCTTTTTGATCTTGAGTGAGCTGAACCAAAGATCGATTGGAAAATAAGGGAAAGCCTATGGGTGAAAACATGCATTGTGTTCCTCTTTTTGAGTGTGAGCGTTGCATTTAATTCATGATCTTGAATTGATTAACCTTTGTGTGTGAATATGGAATCATTCTTTATGTGAGGGAATTTAGATACTTTTTGTTGAACTTGAACTTGCAAAAGTAGCAAGTATTGCGAGCATGAGAATCTTTGGTAATGGTGTGTCACAACTTGAATCTTTGAGTACACAATTGATCTTTGCATGAGTAATTTGAGTCTTGTTGTGTATGTTCATGATTTAGTCTTGTGTAGCACTATTTGAGACATCTTATTTGAACTGCTGAACTTGAGTTTTACTTGAGGACAAGCAAAAGTTTAAGTTGGGCGTGTTGATGAGTCCACAAATTGGACTCATTTAGGGCTTTATTTTAATAGAAATAGTGTCCTCAAATGCTTATTTGGTCTAAATATCTGATGAAAACAATTAAGTTTCAGGTATTTGAAGTTTTAATGGAAGCATGGACACTTAGGCGCAAAACGGAACAAAAAGGCTGAAAAGAACGTAGAAGCTAAAGCCTGAGCATCGCCAAGCATGCTTGGCGATTCGCCGAAGGGACGCACTCCGTCCTTTGTTCCAGTACGCGAAGCCCTAGAGGAGAAGGATAAAAAAGGCGATGAAAGGAGCAGTCGGTGCTTCGCCAATCAGTTCCATGAAGAACAAGTATACCGCCCAATGATCCAAAACGCACAGATGCTGAAGGCAAAGCACAAACGGCGATGACCTATAAGAAGGGCGAATTTCTGAGGCATTCGGCATTCGCAACTAACCTCGCTGAGTGATCCGCCAACACTATTTTCTGAAGTTTATAAATACTAAACGCTTTACTAGTTTTTGTGGGGAACATTAGATAGAAGCATTAGAGTCTGAAAATTATTGTAATTTTTACTTTAGCTTTCATATTTTCTCTCAAGTTTGGAGAGGTTTTTGGGAGACTTGAAGAGAGAAGGAGTTCATCTTCCCTAAATTGGAAGTGGGTCTTCTCCATTATTCTTCCTTTGCTTATATTAAGGTTTAATTTCTTATACCAACTTCATTTCATTATCATGTTAGGTGTAATTTCTTATTTCTTGATGTGTGGCTAAAAACCCCCATTCTTGGGGTGTTATTTAGCAAATATGTGTTGATATTATTGTTGGGTCTTGCTTGCTGATAGGTTAGATGTATTTTAATGGCGATTTCACCTAATAGTTGTGGTTTAATTTAATGGGTTTGTAGTTGCAAATACAAAACCACCCATGTGTTTTCGGCTTGCTGGAGAGAGAGGTCGCCAAACCAAGACCGCTAGACTAATGGCCTAAGGAGTGGGTCGACATGAAGTTCAGCCCGAGAGGGTGAGTCCTAGTCCCATATCCAAACACTCAGCTCGAGAGAGTTAGTGGGGTAAGGCGTAGGCTGGCCTTCATGCGGCAAATGGGTGTCCGAGAGGAACCCATTTGAAACGGGGTAAGTTGCCCGAGAGGGAACTTATTTCTATCTAAAGCTTAGCCTAGTCACTATTATCTTGCAAATTTCCTATCAAAAGCATGTACCCAACGATTTCTATCAATATATATTGCGGTCACACCCCAAGAACTTCTCTCCATACTTGATTTTCTCTTTATTTTTTGTTGTTTTTACTACTTGTGACAAAAAACCCCATCGATATTTGACACTTTTGTGTCACCCACCGAATTTACTTTATTTTTATTCGATAATTTCTTAAACTAGAATAAAATTCTAGTTTAACTACTATCTTCACTACCAATCCCTTGGGACACGACCCCAACCCTTGGTTGGGTTACTATATTATTGATGATTGTAGACACTCGAACCGTAGGTTAGTGTCGTTGGTCCCAATAAGTATCACTTACTACTAGGTTTAGAACTCATGAAACAACCAACCAACATATTATTAATATGAGTTCATGGATTGATTTAGAATTTAGATTGCGTAATAATAAAATAATTGATAAAAATATTCAATACCAAATTAATAGAGATAGAGAACATTGAGAAATGTATTGTCAAAAATTATTTTTGTCATAAAAATTCTTCGAAAAAATAATTTGGGGTTTAATAAGGGGGGGGGGGGGACGAAAATAATATATCAAGAAAATAACAAAAACATCTTATGTCTTATTGATGATTGTCGAATTTGATCCAGTTATGCAAGAATATATTCGACGAATCAAACATGATGAAATTAATAATCATTGTCTTGGACATAATATACAAAATGAATTAATAAATTCATTGGCAAGTGAAATTAAGATTTAGTCACCTTTGTGATGAAATTAGAATTTTGAGAGTAGAGATGATGATATTAAACCCCCAAAAAGTAACATGTAGTTAATTCCTAGAAGAAAGATGTAACATCTTTTAGTGGTTGCACTACAAGTCATGTTTGCTTCTTCAATTTGGATTTGGAATATTTCACAATTTTTTTTTGTTGTCAATGATCATCTACTCTCTTAAATTTCCTTTCTGATCATCATGTTCTTGTTGTTGGGGTTGGGATATGAACTCCATTTAATGAAAATATGAAAAATTTAAATTGGTTTGGAATTTGGATGGATGGGAGTTGGGGTTTCTTATATGGAGAAAAGATGCTTTATGTCTTATATATATAAATAAATAAAATTCAATAAGGACTTGATTCATTCGACACGTACATGTTATGGGCATCCCGCCTTTCTATGTTTCTTAGACTTGTATGTAACTATTGAGAGTGAAGATATTCTACATAATGTGAATATTCCACCCAAAAATATGCTTTCAGTTCAAAACGATTTATATCTAGAATCAGAACAAGTAATTGTTGAGATTCACGCACGAATATCTACTTTAAATTTTATTTATTACTATATTAAAAACATCTTGTTTCAATATGGCCCGTGCAAGCACAAGCCCAACATGAAATAGATGTTTTATCCAACCATCTTACATTGGAAATCCAACTATCTTACATTTGAAATCAATTGATATCTTAAACTAGCTGCTACTCAAGATCTAAATAAATGGGAAAAGGTAAGCAACTCCCAATGAATAAAATTAAATAATAACACTATGTTCTTATTACTTTAGTTTACTACTATAATATTGCAGAAAAAGTGACGGACAGCGTGGTTTAGTCCGTCGCTTTTTTGGGTTTTAATTTTTTTTTAAATCCAGAAAAGCGACG